>JAGKTI010009778.1:0-30088 GCA_018397915.1 Birgus latro
CAGATCTGACACTTCCTTCCCTTCCCCCCAAATCCGACACTTCCTTCCCTTCTCCCAAAATCTGACACTACTTCCCCGTCTCCCCAAAATCTGCCACTTCCTTCTCTTCTCCCCAAATCTGACGCCACTTTCTTCCCCACAGCTGACAACTCCCGGCCATACATCACATCATTCCAAGGTAACAGCAACACCGATTACATCAACGCTGTGTGTGTGGACGTGAGTATGAAGGAGATTCTTGTGCGTTGAAGATTCTGGCCATCGATTCTATACCTTGGGTCGTCGTGTTTAGAATCTGTGTACTCATTCCTTAGTTACAGTCTCCTCAAAAAATTAGATTCCCAAGCCCCCCCTTTTCTCTGTTTTATCTCTTTTCTTAATTTTGCATCGTTTGTGTCATCTTCAACATCGATTTTTACCCATAAGGAAGTTGATCTTGGTATGTCAGTGCTTATACTCTGTCAGGCTAATTTTTAATCATATCGTAACAAGCACAACACCTTTTTTGTCATGGAGTTATGGAAAAAGTTGTTGTCTTCTCGAAAAATCCTGGTATATTGAGAGGACTCGTTTCATGATAGTTATTGCCCACGGGATTGAAGTTTATATTTGTAGTTTCGTATAAAATTGGCTCTATTTTTGTATCACCACCTCTGACAAAAACAGCGATTTATGTACACTTGACAACGATGCAGTTCCATCCTAGTATCATCACACAGTTTCATCTTAATATTATCGCGAATCTGCCAGTCGTAGCTCAGGTAGTAATTAATTTATTTGTAGAATCATTTGCCAGTCATCCAAGCTCTTGTTTACTGTATGTTTATCTGTCTATCTATAATCAGACGCCCTAATTCCGTAAAGGGTGGCCACAAGCAAATCACCTCCATGTCGCTCTATCCCCTGCTTTCCTCCCAACTTACACCCACCTCTCTCTCTCATATACCTCTCCACTCCATTCCTCCATCTCACTCTCAGTCTCCCCCTCCCTCTCCTACCCCCTCCTTGTCACTGTCTACTCTGATGAATTGAAACGCGGGTAACATAAGTACAGTATGACATTTACAAACACGATCGTATCCCAGTCAGGCTGAGCAATAGATTTTGTGACATCGATAGAGAGGCTATGAATTTAGTTTTATCAGTCCTTGGAAGATGGTTTTTATATGTGATATGTATACTCACACAATCGTATTTTTCTTCTTGCCAGTTTAGATGGTACTTGAAAAAATAGCCTAAACTCCATTCCTAACTGAGCTGGAAAGATTAATTATTGGCTGCTCATTAGAAAGGTGATTAAGAATTAGTTCAGTAACATTGGCGTCTCTGAGACAACTGCTTCATGGTTAAGACGCCGTTGAAGATTGTACAAACACGACAAAATCAAGAAAAAGATGTTACTTTTTTTTTCTTCTTCTTTGGGGCGGCTCTATATATTATAAGTTTCTGTAAATTCCTTTATTCTTTACTTTCACCAGTATCTCGAGTCGTAAAAAATAGTATCTTTTTTACATTATTTCAGTTGTACTGTGATTCTTGTTTATCTGAGAGGATTATATTAATTTAAAAATCGACTCTTGTATTCCTCTTGTAGTCCATGATTCTTGGGAGTATTTAAAAGTAGATATTGTCTGAGAATCACTTTATCAGCTCTCAATTTTGCCCTGAGAATAAGTTACTAGATTATTTCACCTGAAGTTATGTAAATAGTCAGAGAGAATAATATTTAGTTAAGAAGTTAGTTCCCATATGAAGTTATCTGAAAATTAGCCTGGCATATTAGGTCCCTTTAATATTATGTCAGTGTCAGAGAGTTAAGATTAGTTATGACAGTTTTAGAAGTTTTATGAAGAGTCTGTATAGTTAGGCTCTTAAAATATCTCTGTTAGAAGTTGTCTGTCACTACTAACTTGTTTATTGAATTGTTAGTGTCCTCTGATGCCTTATAAATGATAGGGAGTATGATTGTTTATTCAGTTATTATATTACCTGCCTTTGAAGTTATGCAAGTAGTAGAATAGTCAAAATAGTTCCCTTGGGAGTTATGTCAGTGTTACTAATGTTTGTTTGTAATTGGTAAAAGAGGATATGTTTTAAACTTAATTTCCTCCCGTAGTAAATGTTAAAGTATGATTATTTCCTTATCAGATTAACTCCCTTTGAAGATATATAAGTAGTCAGTAGAGTTATCAAAGTAATTCCATTTGAAGGCATATAAAGTCAAAAGAATGATCCCCCTTTTAAGTCTTTCAAATAGGCAGTAGAGTGATCAAGACCGTCACCTTTAAGTTATACAGATAGTTAATAGGATAGTCAGGACAGAACCCTTAGAAGTTAGTCCACTATTTCTACTGATCTGTTTATAAAGTCCTGGGTCCCTGCTAAAGCCTCCACACAAGAGGTCCCATAAAGCCACGTCAGCTCTACTTCGATGTGCACCGTGTTCCTGTACGTCTGTTTGCGTCTCCGTATAAGTGACGTTAGAAAGAGTCCCTGGGCTCTGTTCTTCCGGGATTAGGGGGCCTTTCAAGCACCTGTTCCTAAGCGATTTATGTAGTCTGTTTCGTCTTGGCCCTTCTCAGTCTTTCATCCTCTTAACTGAATAAATTGATCTTGTTTTAGCTGGAATAAACTACTTGATTTGTATCGATCATGAGAAGGATAATGTTTTCTTGAATGTTATATGTTTTTACCATAAACACAGTTGGTATAGAGAACATAAGGTGAATATTTTACCATAAACATAATTGGTGTACATGAAATAAAAGTGTATATTAACATTTGAACACCCAGACTCCAACGACTCACACTAAGCCTTATGCAGTCGTCTGGCTTAAGCGGATATGGAATTATCTTGACCATGAGGTATAGTGGTACCTGTCTTAGTACCTTCAGGATCCTATGACCCACTTTCAGATCAATAATTCCTATCGTTTGCTAGAATAATATCCGAGGGAGGCATGACCGTGAGTGGGTAAATGTGCCACTGACTGATAAAAGCTGATAAGGAGGAGGTGTTAGTTGGCCCCCTTAGCTGATAAGAACACAGCCCCATGTCCAAGTTTTAATGTAGAGGTGTCACTGGTTGCCCTAGTGCAGTGGTGCATTTTTGATAATCCTCTAATTAATATGAATCCCTGCATTTTTTTTTCCTTATTTTTTTTTTACTGTCCCATCAGATTTTTTTATCCCTAGAGAAACGACTCACTATTTTCTGTTTTCCGGCACCAAAACTAATCTGATTTTTTAAAGTTTTGACAGTTTTTCCCTTATTTATTCATTTATTTATTCATTTTCCATTTCATCCCTGAACTTGTGATAATAATTTTCTGCCTTGTTCTCCCCATGACTAAAGTATTTCCTTCGCTGATTTTTTTCCCTTCAAAATTCCCTGTAATATTCACTAAACCCTCTTTTTTGTTATATTCTCTGATCCTTCTTTTTCCATAGTAAGACCCGATTTTTCTGGCATCTAAGCAGTCCGTCATTCTCCTCTAAGATCTTGTCGTCTTACTGGGAAACATTATGCCTTTGATTGTCGTAAAGGAGATATGGTTTTGCTTAATCTAGAAATGCAGCCTAAAATTTGCACTTCTGAATGTTTAAAGAAGGTTGATTAGAAAACACTGGCAGTTTGTGGATGGCAGTATATTGGTTTTTACAATGGTGTTTGAATTTTGTGACAGATCCATTATGTCATTGGGTTGGCAGGTGAAGTGAGGACCAAAAGAAGGGATGATTATGATGTCCTTATTTTGCCCTCCAATCTGGTGTAGTGAATTATAATGAAACTGCCAGACAACCGGAACATTTTTATTTTAACAGGAAGAATAGTCTCGGCCACAAACTTCCGGAGCTGATTTACCTTATTTACATTAATTTAGTGTAAATTGACAATGCAGTATTCTGAACACATAAATCATGTGTCCAAACCACAACAGTTAATTCCGTCACTCAGAGATGTCTCCCAAAATGTATAAATTAATAAAAAAAAAAAGTAGACATCAACATACCACAGGACTTAATGGAGGTAATTTCAAACTCTATTATATAAGCAGTCTTTCCTCAGCAAATAAATAATCTAAATGTTAAAGGAATAAAGTAAGCATTAAGGCACTGAGAGGACTGAATGCATAATAAACCCAGACGGTAAAATGAGATGTAAGAGGAATCAAAACTGGAATATCAGAATGCTATAATTCCATGACACCAGAATACCAGAATTCCAAGAGATCACCAGCCAGAATTCCAAGAGGCTAGACTACCAGAACACTAGATTTTTAAGAGTTCGGAAAGATGGAGCACTGGAATTCTGCGAGTCCAAAATAACAGAGCACCTGAATTCCGATAGCCCAAAACAGTGGCTTCTGATAGTCCGGAATTACAAGACATCAGAATTTTGAGAGTTCACTTAACGGAGTTCCGGAATTCTGATAGTCTGTATTAATAAATCATCAAAATTCTGAAAGTCCAACATAATGGAGTGCCAAAATTCTGATCGTTCGGAATAATGGAATGATGGAAATCTTAGATGCCGGAATGGAGGGTGTCGATTGCTTTCCTACACTCCTCCGCTCCCACCCTGCCCCGTATGTATGACGGTGTGCCCTCTAACCTTCCCCCCTCGTGGCAAAGGGTTACTTGCGGCCGCGGGAGTACATAGTGACCGAGTGGCCCCTACGCTCCACCACCTCGGACTTCTGGTCGCTAGTTTACGATCACGAGGTCACTTCGGTCGTGGTCCTCTGCAACCCCAGCCACCTGGAGGCCACGGTAAGAGGTCGCAATGAAAGGTCACACTGGAAGGTCACACGCTGGTTCCCCAGTTTGTCGCACAAATCTGTGCCCCAGTGGTATGACCTGTAGGTGGTATAAATGTTCCTTCAAGGGATATAAAACATGTATTGGCGTGGAAATGCTGTCGTGGTTGCGAATTTAAGGTCAGCACATTTAGAGTGGATTGCCTTGGTGACAACTCTTACTGTTTTGTACGTATATATCTATCTTTTTCTAAAATGAAAAGTTAGAGAAAAGCTTCAGTCACAACAGCATTTCCATTATTCTTCGAAAAGCAACAGCAGAGCAGAAGTGTAATCTTTTCGATATGTTACTTATTATGCTAAGAATTTCTTATGCATCATAAGTCCTGGTACTGTACTGCTGTCTGCTTTATTATAAAAGTCATCCATGTAAATTCGACTATTTTCCTGTCATTTCCTTTCAAATGGTGGAAGATGTTGGCCCTGCTTGTTGTACTGGAGTGTGTGCATCTGTTTTGTGGTCATCCTCCATGATAAACTAACTGTTGTATGGAGTTCCTTCCAGTACTATGTAATAAGAAATTAAAATAACAAGGAGACTAAAATGTCACAGCCAAAAGTGATGCATGCACTCACAATGGCCACATTTTCTCTCTTTCCACTCTGTCCTCTCCCTCCATCTTTGTAGCTTACTCTCGCTCTCCACCCAAGGCGCCCGGTCCCATCTTCTTTGCAGGGCTACACACACCCTCGGGAGTACATCGTGACTGAGTGGCCCACCTCTCAGACTCTGGGAGATCTGTGGTCTCTGGTGTTTGACCACGACTGTGCAGCGGTGGTGGTGCTGTGTCACCCCATCAACTCTGTGGTATGCCTTTGCTGCCTCCCACCCCAACCACGCTGGCCAATAAGTCGACACATTTATCCCCACCCCATGTTGAGGAGCCACTAACCCATTGACCTGTATCCGGAGAAATGTTGCTCTCTAATGACTGTGACATGTGCTACATGAGACGTACATGTCTGATACTGATCACCGCTGAGGCTGCTGATGCTGCCTGCTGTCACGTCATACTGTTTCTCCTGTTGCTGACAATGGGCCAAGTGCTACTACTCAGATTGCTAAATGTTTGGCCATCCTTGATGTGTTTGAAACCCTTGGCAGAATTTTTTATGCTGCAGTTGCAACGCATCTTTTTACTGTATATGTATTTTTTTGGAAAGTGAAGAAAACTTCCAAATGGGACAAAGAATTTTCAACACTGGATTTCCTGCACTATTGTGCACCCTTTCTGAGCACTGACTCTGGCTGTTAGGGGACTGAGCAGACATAATGGAAACTTGGAGCTTTTTTTTACATTAGCATGCAGACTGTGACTTACATGTAGGACATGGGGTACCATTTGTTAGGGACCTAGTGCTTGTAGACATATTTTGACCAGGTTTTCACCTATAATGGCCTTCTGCCAGTATTACTGGGGACTGGGCTCAGTCGTCACAAGTCAGATGTGTGTTTCAGCTGAGACTGATAGACTAGTTGTTTTATTTGTATCAGTCTCCCCCTCCACAAGCCAGCACATTAGACGAGCCCGATACACCTGCCTGCTATTTTAAGTTCTCTCCCACAGGTATTGTTAAACAGCATGTTGTCTTAGTCTCCTTTATTTTTCCCTCTTCACTGTTGGGTGTCATCAGTGTTGGCTTCCTTTCTTTTCCTCATAATACTTCAAGGTGAACTTCAAGTACATGTAGGTGAAGATGAGGCCCAGCAGTGAGGGATGATGGTGGTGGTGGTGGTCGCAGCCTTACACAGTGACCTCCAGAGCAGCTGAGATGCACTGATCACCCTTCCTCCATATCAGTAGTCGACAGCTCTTTAATCTCTTGTATAAATTTAGCAAGAAAGAAAAATCAGGAAGACACTACATTTTGCAAGGGTTTCATGTATTGTTGGGGGATTATTTCTCTAAGGCTGTCTTTATTGTTCTCTTCTGTCTTTGTCTGTCACCGGTAGCATGTTCTAGTGTTTCCCCTTTATGAGTGATTGTCATTTTGCTTCGTAATTTCTCCAACATTAATATTCATTCCATTAATGATCAACCACAGCAAGAAATCACCACACATCTTATTGCATACATTTATAGAGGCAGATTAAGAGCTGTTGACCTGAATCCTTTGACTCTCCTTATTTTTGACCTCTTCCACGTATTTCCTAATGTACCAGTGTAGCTGCCTAGTTATTGAAGCATTGTGGAATTTGTATATACATTTCATAGCTAGTTGTGGAAATTGTATGCGGTATTTGAAGTTGTATGCAGTATATCTTATTTCATACTGTAGTTAGAGGTGGGAATTATATACAGGTAGAGTATACAGTAGACTACACAGTATAGAGTATATTCCACATTTCCTTTTGGCATAGAAGGCCCCGTAACATTTTTTTCTTTAGCGATTTATTTTCCATAGTATACCTTGATTAATTTTGTGTATTATAATTTTTACTTTCGACATACCTTTGCATCAGTTTCGTGAAGATATTAAGATGTAATTAAAACAGGTAGATAAATAAATAAATAAATCACTAAGGAAGAGGTGTTACATCTTCCACACACCCCAAAAAACCCTTTTACCAAAATTCCACCCAGCATCTCTGAAATATGAATGTTTTTGTAATGACTTTGAACCCTGTAGCTCCCCTTGTATTTTTTTCTGGAGGACACTAAAGCAACATGGTAAGAGTCTCCACGTGTAGTCAGTAAGAATACCCAGTTTGCCCGATGTTTACAGAAGTGTAGGAAGTGTTTATATAAATGAAACTGCACTTTTTTTTTCATAATTTTGCATATATTTCTTAGTAACTTCAAAAACTTCATCTGTAACATAAAAAAATGGTATATAGTTTCAATTTCTAGTTTTACACAGCCTTCCTGAGTTTATTTACTGAATGAATTGTCTTTTTTTTTTTCATTTTAAGTATTGCATAATGTATCGTAACTGAATATATAAATTACACATTAATGTAGGTGTGAGGTGTATGATTAATAATATATCTGTGTATTTTGGTGGTGTTAGAGAATTGTACCCGCTGATGTACTCTATTTTAGCATTCATTTCATTGGTACTGATTTTTTCTACAACTCAGTTCATCTCCATTTGATATTTTAAAGCTGCCTCACTCTATATACGCATGAATGTGGGGAGGTGGGGAAGGTTTGTCATATAGGCTGCATACAGTTAAGGGACATGAAATATATTAGGTGAAGGAGCGTAAAGATTTCAGTTCAATCACATTAGGGACTTGAAATACGCAATATGTTCAGTGGAGGTAAAGATCACAGAACACCTTTCCAGTACGTTCAATTTAAGGAGCGTGAGTAGTGTGTTCAGATTAGGGAGCATGTTCAGTTTAGGGACCTTAATTTACAGTGTTCAGTTAGGGACCTTAAGTGCGCAGTGTGTTCAAGGACCTAAAATATGCAACGTGTTCAGCTTAACGACCTTGTTTATGCAAAGTGGGTGAAGCCATAGAGGGATTAGGAGGAGAGTAGGATGGATACAAGGTACAGACGGTGACACAGGAGACAGATGAGGAAGACTGTGAATGATGTAGGAATATTTACAACCCCTGCCAGTACCCCCAAACCCTGCCAGTGCCCCCAGACCCTGCCAATACCCCTGTCAACTATATGTACTGTGTGTGTACTTCAGACCTACCCCCCATTCTGGCCGGAGAAGCAGAGAAGCATGAAGTACGGCCCTGTTTTCACCATCGACCACGTTAGCCACCAACACTACCAAAACATCAGGTCGTGGATATTCAGAATAAGTAAAAAGGTGGGTGGGTAAATGGCTACACTTTTCCTTCCACTTTTCTCTCCCACTTTTTTCTCTCACTGTTTTCGTCCACTTACTCTTGCTCTTTTTTCTTCCACATTTTTTTAAAGATTGGTTAACATTTCCAGAATTTGAGCCAGACAGTTTTTTTTTATTTTTTTATTGAAAGCGTACTATACACGTTTTACTTTAGCTTGGCATAAAATTGTCATCTCTCCATCTTGAATGCCTAGTTGTAAAAACAGATGAACGCTAGATATACGATGCTAGTCACAAAGAAGTGCTATGGATAGGGTGTAGAGCCTTAGCATTATCCTTTCCTGCCTCTGAGCTACGTGAAATAAGCCGCAGAAGGACGAGAATCTGGGCCAAGTTAAAGTGAAAAGGGTGTAGTAAGGAAAATATCAGTCACTTCAGGCCAAGGATGTAGTTATTATTCTGGCTGCCTACAGACGATTTTATTCAGCATAGATTTGTCATACTGAAGGGTTTATAAAGGTTGAATGCAAGGGAAGGTCTGCTGTTCTGAAGAGGTTAGTGAACGCTGTGTCGAAACCCTCCAGTTTAAAGTATTTTCCTAAGCTGTATAAAATCGTCTGATATGAAGGCAGCAAGAATGAAATAAATGGTCAAGGTAAACTGGGTGAGATGATGATGATGAGGAGGAGGAGGAGGATTGACGATGATTGATGATGATGATGATGATGATTGACGAAGTTTAATATGATGACGATGATGATGATGATGATGATGATGAACCAGCGAGTCTCAGGGGTGCAGTCCTACAGGTAAAAATACGAGGCAAATTAATATCCAGTCTCCCTATAACACCTAATCCTTTATTTTGACTCTGGTATTTTGCTTTATATTTTGACGACTTTATTCCTCTTAACTCTTTAGTTCCGTGTCGCTTCCTGGAATAGAATAAATTTTTTTTTTGACATTAACTGGACTTAAATGCAAAGTTATGACATCCCCCCCCCTAAAAAAAAAAGTACAGAAGTCTCAGCCCCTCCCACCTCCTCAAAAAATAAATAAATAAAAAAGAGAGGAATTAATAAAGAAATCGGAGTTCTTTTTGTTTGACTTTAATATCTCAAAAATCAGTATCTTGGTTGGGGTCTTGACTGGTTTCTTGCAAGACCCTCAGGCATGTCTTTAAAAATTACCTGCTAATATTATCACACCTGTCCTGAATGAGACAGACTTGGATTCATTATAGACGGTGTGGTGTTAGTGCCCAGGTGGTGAGGTGTGTAGGTGTGATTATTCTCATTTTAGTTGGTTTTATTTCCAACTTAGTAGCAGTGATTCAGGCTTGTATTCTTGTCTGGTAAGGAGGCTTCCTAACACCTCTTCCATGGCGATTTATTTTTGTACATGGCTGGTTAATATCCTTTTGTGCATTATTCATGCAGATTATGACGATACTTGAAGTATATATGTAACCCAGAAGAAGAAGGATTTATGTAACACAGAAGAGGACAGTAAGGTGTAATAAGCAAAATAAATCGCTTAGGAAAAGGTGCTAGGGAGCTCCCTCAGCGATGAGAACACAATCCTGAGTCAGCATAACCTGATTTCTGTGTTGCAGTGTGGAGTGTTGCATGAGTTATTGTTTTGTTGCATCATTTCATTCACTCATTTTTTCAAGAATTTGCCTCTGACAGCTCTAGAGTTAGGTGCTGGCCACAAAACCCTCTCTTAACTCTGACTGGCCTGAAATTGCCATCTCTCCACCTTGAATGCCATGTAGGTGTGTGTGTGTGTAGTGTTGCCATGAAGGTGTGTGTGTGTATTGTGTTGCCATTAAGGTGTGTACGTAGTGTGTTGCCACGAAGGTGAGTGTGTAGTGTGTTGCCATGTAGGTGTGTGAGTGTAGTGTGTAGTGTTTGTCATACTAACCATTGTGCTTTTGCCTTTGTGTTGCTATTTGCCATCAGATCCTCTTTCCCCAATGCTCCAAACTCGCAACTGTGGTGGAGATGATGCAGAGACACAAAGTAAGTTGCTTGTGTTGCAATCTAGTCTCGCTGGCACCCCTAACACCTCTTCCTTAGCGATTTATTTTTTGGATATGAGGGGTTAATATCAATGTTTATTATTTATGATGGGTATGGAGGTATCTGGGTGATTTGAATGATGCAGAAAAGGATTATAAGGTGTAATAAGCAAAATAATTCGCATAGGAAAAGGCGTTAGGGAGATTCCTAAACCGACGGGAATACGGACCATTGTATCTATTTTTCATTCATTTATTTATTTATTTTTATTAGTACCAGTGTTGTATTATCATTAGTTAAAAATCTGTTCTGTTGCCTCTTCCTTTCCTTTCCTTTACTCATTAATATTCTCTTATTTGTTTTAATAAAGAAATATATAAATAACCCACAACAGAGTATTTAGGAGTAATAAAGAAAAATAATTAAAAAAGGCGTGATTCAAATCCTTTTAATATCATGGGTATACCTGCTTTATTGTCTTTATTTTTACCACTTTAATTCGGTGTCTGTGTTAATTTTTTTCCTTGCTGTTTTTTATTTTCATTTTTTCTTGCTATTTTTGGTTTTTATTTTTTCCTTGCCATTTTTTTATTCTTTCTGTTTTTTTTATTTTTCTTGTTATTTTGATTTTATCTTTCTCTTTTTTAGTATCATGCTATTTTTAATTTTATTTTTCGCTATTTTTTATTATTTTTTCTTGCTATTTTTTATTCTTGTTTCCAGGCTATTTTTCATTTTCATTTTCATTTTTCTTGTTTTATTTTTTTTGGTATTTTTTGCTATTTTTATTTTTATTTTTTTCTTGCCACATTCCAGACTAATTTGGATATGAATACTTTTCGAACTGAAGGGGTTAGATAGACCTCCTTAACCCTTTCAGGACGAGGTTTATTTTCTAAGCTCAATAAAATCGTCCTGAAGAAGCAATAATGAAAAAAATGATGAAAATAATATATAGAATAATAATAATAATAATAATAATTAATAATAATAATAATATAAAAATGACCTTGAGGGAGTGAGGGTTTTAAGTCCTCAGTTATATAAGGCAAAGCACACACACACACACACACACACACACACACACACCAATCTCTTCTCCACACCACACCACACCACCACTAACACCAATCTCTCCACCACACCACACCACACCACCACTAACACCAATCTCTCCACCACACCACACCACAACTAACACCAATCTCTCCACCACACCACACCACTACTAACATCAGTCTTTCCACCACACCACACCACAACTAACACCAATCTCTCCCTACCTGCCAACAGATCGTGTCCTTGACGGAATTGATGGCAGGGATCAAGGCGGAACCGAAAACCTGTCAACTTTTTCAATTGATGTGTTGGCCGCAGGGGCATAAGGTCCCCACTTCCACAAACGCCCTGGTGGAGCTGATGAACATGGTGGAGAGGTGGAGACAGAGGACGGGCTACGGTCCTGTGGTGGTCGTCAGCCCGTGAGTGTTCTAGGGGAAGGTTGTGACTTGGAATAATTGCCTAGTGACTGTCTAATCCTATCTTAAGCTAAAAGGGGTAATCCTCTCTAATCCTGCCCTAAGCTAACCTAATCCAACTAATCCAATCCAGCTTTATCTCCCACAGTGACGGCATGAGCAGGGCTGGGGTGTACTGTGCAGCCAACGCGTGTATTGAGCAGGTTATACAGCACGGGGAGGTGGACGTATTTCAGGCTGTGCACACCGTTCGTAGACACCGCCCGCAACTCACGAACAACATGGTACGTAAGGTTGGCTGGTGCATTGGTTAGCGTATCCAGGTCGTTGTTGGAAGAGCGCGGGTTCGATTTTTTAAGGCAGTTATTGTGGTGGATGTAGAGGTTGATTTAGGTAGATTTTTCGGATTAATGTTAGAATTTCTTGGATTACTTACGATTTTGTTTTTGAAATTCCCATGGACATGATTTTCTTTTCAACCAGTCCCAGTACATAAATATTTGTGTGTGTGTGTGTGTGTGTGTGTGTGTGTGTGTGTGTGTGTGTGTTTTGCCTTATATAGGTTTGTGATACAGCAGGAATTTAAAAAAGACATCCTCGGACTAAATGGGTACAAAGGCCCCCTCCCACCTCTTTCTTATCTGTTTATCCATACAAAACGGTACTGTTGACCCGTTTAAAAGGCTGGAGATCTGGTGGCCGCACAAAATCATCTTATTTTTTTTTTTACCCAAGGAAGAACGAACCAAAGGCCAGATGCCCGCTAGATTGTGCCCTCCAAGAAAAAACAAAAACAATCTGGTGCTATACGATGTTTTCTCGGCCTAAAATTGCCACGTATCTTGTATCCTGAGTTGTTGGAAGCGATTAACACTCAAATATGATGCTAGTCACGAAGATGTGCCGTGGAGGGGATGTAGTGACGTAGCCTTGATTTTTCCTCCACTGAGCTATGTGAAATCAGCTGCAAAAGGACGAAAATCTGGGCCAGGTTAAGATCAAAGGAGTATAGAAGATAGTACAGAGTGTTTTTCATTACCGTTGCTCAGTTTAGCGTACAAATACCACCTGTGTTTGGCGGTATCTTTAGGGGCACAGCCAGGGTTTTGTTGAGGGAGGGGGGGATGAGTTTTGACAGCCATTTTTCTTCAGATATGGCTGCTTGGAAAATATAAAGGTTTCTAGAGTAATAAAACTAATTAAAAATGCCTCAAGAGTAAAATAGTAAAGGAAAAGACCCAGGGAGTAATTAACAGTGAATGACGAAATAAAACGTATATAAAAGATAACATAATTGCCTTTCCGTTCACCTTATTCTTACTCGTACGTATAGGGGGGAAGGAACCTAGCCACTCTTCCTTTCCCCCCGGCAGCATCCTTGGGTATCCTTGTGGTAATTAGTAAGGAGATCCGAGGCGAGGTATCAGAGAAAGAAATAGTTTGTGCCATGAAGTTAATATATGAGAACAACCTGCAATTGTACAAAACTGTTTGATGAAAAAGCTCCTTTACCTCTCCATTTCATGCCGTTTTGGGATGCAGAGAGACTGACATTTCGAGAAACAATTATATTTATAGGTTTTTATTTCCACGTCAAGTTTGTTCAGTTGGACCATCCTGGTATGTTGTTTTACTAGGTTGTGGGATAAAAAGGTGAAATATGAATTTTGTGTAGTAAGAATTTGCTTCATGCATGACTTGGCTTTGCAGTTTCATAAACCATTATTTTATCCCTAAAGATAATTCGTCTCAAAGCTTTACTTATTTCAGTGTCTGTTGCTCAGTTGATTCCCCCCAGTTTGACGGTCCTTTCACTGCAAACGTAGATTAATCATAAACACCCCAGTGGTCATACTACTGGCAGATAAATATAAGTTTCTTTAAAGTAAACTGTTAGCATTATTTTAAGTATTATGGTTTGTGCATGCTGTCTGTAGATTATTTGGTATAAACGCTGTGAGTTGATGGCTTTTAATTGGTTTTTCTTCTCCCAAACAGACAGAATACAAGTACTGCTATGACCTCGTCCTTCACTATGTTCTTCACTTTCTCTCAAAGGAGGTAAAAAAGTGAGCAGTGTGAGCAGCACGAGTGGCACCCCGCAACACATGACAGGACCTGCCATCACCCCAAAACCCTTACCTCCAGACTCAAAAAAAATAAAAATATAAAAACTACAGAAACAGGACTAATTGTGACAAAGGCTCCTCACTAATGTAGACATCCCACAAACTGAAGCCAGTGTGAAGTAACTACCCTTATCACCATATTCCCCCCCACCCTTTTTTTTTTGCTGCATATTGAGACTTTTTTGACATAACCCTGTTCCCCAAAATCCAAGACATGGGTGGAACATTCATAAACTGACTACATGTGGCCTAACTCTTTACAGAATGGTGATGAAAAGGGTGGCCAAGAAGTCAATACCATGAAGGAGGTGCCAAGATAGAAAGAGCTCAGAATCCGTACGGTATTTTGTTCTGGAAAATGTCTGGAAAAACAAAACAAAAAATGCCTTGGGATATACTGGATATAATCTTTGTTCTCTTACCATAAGCTGTTGTATATTACGAAATTTGCTCTACTGGAGTTCATCTTGTTATATTGTTGTTATGGGTCTGCCTTTTATACCATTGTTCCAGCCAGCTACTCATCCTCTATATTTAAACGTAAGGGGATAGTGTAATTAATGGTAATGCTTTGAAATTATTGTTAGTATTTCCTAGAACTATGACATCAAACCTGTATTGCCAGAGTGAAGGAATACCTGAGTTACCTGCAGTTGTGGAATTTACTGCTAACCATTTTTTATTAGACAACATCAAAAAATAGGCAGTTGATTTCCTGAACCATTTGTCCCACATATAACCAGAAGTGGATAACTAAGCGTGAATTTTGTTGCCAGCAATTGCATTAGTACAGTAAGTTATCTGGATGTGGTTTTAGAGCTGATGTTGATGATGCTGCGGGAACTCAGAATACCATACCTTAAATGTAAGAAAGATTTGTTCATCAAAAGTGGTTAGCAGCTTAAGAACATCCAAAAGAGGTGGTTTTGCAGCTTTAAGGTAAACGAGCCTTGCAATTGAAGTGTGTTGTTTGCATTATTGAAATCGTCTCAGTCACTGCCCTGTCGACATGAGGGCAGTACAAATTATGGTAAAAAAACTGATAGAGGCAAATAGAGTGGATCTGAAAGAGGATGGGAGGGGGTTGGTACAGGGTATATAAAGAGTGACCTTGTGTGTGTTGAGGTTTTGTTATAAAGTTTGAGGTGATAGGTCAGTGAGTGAGAGTTGGTGGAATATATTAAGGCTGTCTGCAGTGAGCTCTTTGCACAACTAAGAGGCATCCAGTTGGGAATACTTCATAAGCGGTGATATTTACTGCATACCTAAGTTGTTGATTAAGCATTGAACTCTGCTTGACCCATAATATGCCTTACAGTATTGGAATTTCAGTGTCTACATTTTACAAATAATAGTAATCATAAATCCAAGAGATGAAATGCATTAATGTTTATCTGCTGGACATGGATGAGAGACACGATCAAGGCTGGTGGTTTCCGACAGTGGTTTTTAACAGATACACCTGCATCCGAGCCAGATTTGGGATGGTATTCTCCTGCAGTTAAGAAGCTTAGTAGCACCTCTTCCTTAACAGTTTATTACTGATTATGCTGCGTTCTGGATTCTTAACTGTTATTCATGTAATCTGTATTGATATTAAAAAGTTACAAGAAGCATTGTCTAAAAAGCTCATGATTGCACAGAAGCCCATAGTGAACTGTTTTCTTAGTTGTGCAACACTGCAGTATATATTTTTTTCACCATTTAGATAAGGAAATGGATCGTTGTGTGTGTATAAAGACAGTGTTATGAGTGTTGGAGAGGAGTAATTCCAGTGTCAGTGTTGCCTTGCCCCTGATTCACTACCTTACGAGCGCCTGCCTATCATGAGCATGATTTTTAACTGTAGGAAGGACAAAGCGTAGAATTTCCCCGTGTCTCTTGTTGATTCTGGGGGGGGAAAAAAAGGTAGTTTTGAGAGGAACACTGTCATCGCCTCCTGTTATTATTTTATTATTATTATTATTATTTAGAAGAAGGAAAGGAGAGAGCAGAAACTTCCCATATCTCATTCTTCCTGCAAATCAGAATCCGATTTACGAGAGGGATTTGCTCGTAAGATTCCATGTGAATCCGGGACCTTGTTATTTACACCCTGGTGGTGGTAGTGGTGCAATTAGTGAGTCGTGGTCTTGTGGGCGTAGAAGGCTTCCTAATGCTTCTTCCTTTCAAGTTTGTGTCTTCATCTGTTACTCATGAGCCACAGTTTCCCGTTACCCTCTCACGCTACCCCAGGCCGGATGGAAATTGTAACTAGGGGTCTCGCGCCGGAAAGAGGTCATTCTGTGTCAGCTGGTGCCTCATGATGGTGTGTTTTGTATCAATCTGGCTGCCAGTTAGATGAGATGATGCAGTTTGGGGGCAACCTCTTGTAGTACAGGGGCTAATAATGACCGTATCTAACCCCTCCTGCCCCCCCCCCCAACCCTAAAAAAAGTGGTGACAACAAAAATTCAGTGTACAACATCTGAATGGATAGGTGTTGGAGACTGTTCTAAGCTTTGCCGGACTGTGCGAGAAATAGGTCATTACACCCGCGCTCACAAAGGTAGGCTGAGTGTTTTGTTTTGAACGTGTGTGTGTGTGTGTGTGTGTGAGAACTCTAAGTTTTTATCCATCTTTAACTAGGCTTGCTGAAAGGGTTGAGGGTCAGCAAAGGAGTAAATCTAGTGTTTTCCAGTGCGGTAGGTCAAAGGTCAGGATCACAGGTAAGGTCATCTTAAAGTTTTTATGGGATTTACGCCTTACTTTGTGGACGGGTTGAGGATAAGGCAAGAAAATAAAAGGCTTCGATTTTGAGAAGAGCCTGTCAGAAGCTGAGATCACAGGGAAGGTCAGAGGTCAAGGTAGCACGGCAAGATCAAGTCGGTTTTTATCCGATTTGAGCCAGACTTGGTGGAAGGGTTGAGAGTGAGGCAAAAATGAAGCAATTTCGATTTTGAGGGGAAATCTGTGGAGGTCAGTGTCACAGGGCAAAGTCAGATATTCGACCCTTAGCGTAGGAGTGTGGGCGCAGGTGTTGCACTGTCTGAGGGTTCCTTCTTGCGATACTGTTTCTCGTGTAGTCTAGTAACGCTTGCAACTCCCACCTTAACACTGGACAGAAGGTGTTTCTTGAGTGTTATCTCCTGCCGCGACTTCCATCCAGCCTGTTAGAGGTTGAGGTTGACAAGGGACATTGACTGGCGAGTGTACAGTCTTCACAAAAAATCCTGGCGTCTCTCCTTTTGTGTGTGTGTATGAGTGTGAACTTTGAAAATGAGTATGTACTGTTCTTAAACTTGGCCCAGATTTTCGTCCTTTTGTAGCTTATTTCATGTAGGACAGTGGCACAAAAAAAACAGCTCTACATCCTTTCCATAGCACTTTTTCGTGACTAGCAGCCAGTTCAGGTGTTAATATATTGTTACAACTCAGCAGTCAACATGGAGAGATGGCAGTTTTTTTTTAGAGTGAAAAGGGTATGGTGAATCCGCATAATCCGATATTGACGCCTTCGTGTGGCCTTAGATTGGTCTTCATCAGTGTCGATTATTGCAAATTCACCTCTCCAATTTTCAAAGTTCGTGAGGAGAAAAATAGGAAAGTGACGGGACTTTTGATGCTGACTATACGTTAACACCTGCCTATTTCTATTTTTCTTATTTCTATTTTGCCTATTTCTGACTTTATTTTGCCTATTTCTGAATTTTATTTTGCCTGTTTCTGACTTATACCAGCCAATTTCTGACATATACCTACCTATTTCTGACTGCCTGCCTATTTGTGACTTATACCTGCCTATTTCTGCCTTCCTGTTTGACTTTATCTGCCTATTCCTGCCTTATTCCTGCCTATTTCTGGTTCTAATCCCTCCCTGTTGGAAAGGTCTCCCCTGAGGTGCATAAAATCGCTGGGGATAAAGAAATAAATCGCCGGAGTGATGGTGTTGGTATTACCGGCACAGACATTTATGCAAACTACGTCACCATTAACGTTCCTGAGTAGGGATGCTTTCGGGGAGGTGAAATAGTTAGGAGCTTTTACTGTTTCACTCCAATGGCTTTTTTTCCCCCTTGATATTTAATTCCCATTTTCTCCAGACTTTTATATGTAGCTTCAGAGAGACCAGGTAAAGTGAGAGACTTCAGGTGAGGTGGATATGATACAGACTTCATTAACCTATTCAGTACGGTCTTTCCCGGGTAGATTAATTTACCTGAGAGATAAAGATATATTAAAATTTCATCTTTTTGTAGTGGTTTAATTAGGATGTTTTTTTTTTTTTTTCGCATGGATAGGCGGCGTGCTGTACTCTGTTCACTCTACCTTGGCTCAAAATTGCCTTCGTCTCAGATGGCAGGTTTTGAGAGGAGATTAAGGCTGGAATATGGTGCCTGTCACGAAGAAGTGCTATGGAAAGTATGTACAGGCGTTGTATTATTATTATTATTATTATTATTATTATTATTATTATTATTATTATTGATTACTTACTAGGAAGTCCCCTGAGCTGAAAAAAATCGTCTGGAGGGAGAAAGAATTAAAAAAAATGAGAAAAAATCGTCGGACTGAATAGGCTACCGTGCCGTGTGGAAAATGAACTAGTCACGAAGAAGTGCTGGGAGCCTCCTGCGCTAACGAGGACACGGACCACGTCGCCTAGGAGTATGTACGGTCACGGACAAAAATAATGGTCCACTGTTTTGGTCGAATAATTATGAAACTTACGTAATATTCGTAAAAAAAAAAATTACATATTCTCTTTAAAAATTTGGGGGGGTTAAGAATTTGGGGTTTTTAAAAATTTGGGGGTTCTGAAGTTTTAAAATTGGGGAGTTCTGAGGATGTAAAAATTTGGGGGATTCTGAAGTTTTTATCACTGAGTTTTGGAAATTATATTTCACTGTCTCTGTATGTATCATTCTAGGGTGGATCAGTATTTCTGTCCACGAGTGCGCATAAGTTAAACAGTTATCAGTGGCATTATTATTATTATTATTATTATTATTATTATTATTATTATTATTATTATTATTTATTTATTACTCCTCCTATTATTATTATTATTATTATTATTATTTATTTATTTATTTATTTATTTATTTTTATTATTATTGTGTACTCGAGGCATTAACCTTTTCAAGCCAGGTGACGTACTTTTTCGCTTACTCTTGCTTCCATTCGACGAGTTTAAGCAAAAGCCTCTCGTATTGAAGGGGTTTATCAAGGCTATAGCTAACCCCAATTGCAAGTCTGAATAAAATCGTCTGGCTGAAAAAACCGTCTGGCTTAATAAAATCGTCTGGCTTAATAAAATCTGACTGAATAAAATCGTCTGGCTGAGTAAAATCGTCTAGCTGAATAAAATCGTCTAGCTGAATGAATCGTCTGGCTGAATAAAATCTGACTGAATAAAATCGTCTGGCTGAATAAAGTCTAGTTAAATCGTCTGAAGCTGGCAAGAATATGACGAAAAAAATCCCTGTGCTCAGTGGGTTAAATAAATCGTAACTTAGGATAAACCGTCTTTACGCACAAATTATCTACTTTTTAAATAATCCACTCTTTACACCCCTTTACTACGAGGACGTCTAGTTATGAGGCTCCAACCAGACTAATTTATTCAGTAATTATATTTAACACTAGTAATTAGGGCGCTAATTAAAGTTTTATCAATTTTTTTTTCAGTTCAACAAATATTTTAATTCCTCCAGACTCGTATGACTGACAGATGAGTAAAATCGTCTGGTATTGGGTGGGCATTATTTTTTATTATTATTATTTTTATTATTATTATTATTATTATTTTTATTGTTATTCTCCTGCCTGTGATAATGTTGTGGAATACTTGAGTTGTTCTGGTCATGAGAGTGTTAATATGGATCAAATTCCTCTGGAGAAACCACGAAGAAATTATCAAAGATGTCCTCGTAGTGAAGGGGTTAATAAATGATACACAGATACATATACAAAGCTGTAACTCATCTAACACAGCATTACGATGTTACAAAAAAGGCTAAGCATAGGATTTTGTAACGCCTAGCTGCTTGTAACGCTACAGAAATCAATTGTGTTTCTTGTTGTACCAGATCTGTATATATTGTCCAGTTGTTGCATTGCAGGGCCCTGGTTCACAAAAAAACATGATTATTTCAGTGTTGCATTTATTCTTGGTCTTTGCAGGGTGGGTAAAGGGAGTGGAGAATACTTCCTTGTCTCGTTTTCCTCCTGAGACAAGAATAGCCAAGTTGTTTGCTGCTGGACCCTCAGAAAAACACAAGTGAAAAATCCAGGGTCACTTGACAACTCTCCGGCACAAGCTATGGAGTTGTCAAGGGTCACAGGAAATAGCTGTTGTTTGCAGGGAGGGAAAAAGAGGAGAAAAGTGCAGAATATTTCCATGGTTTCTTGCCGTTCCTGTAGAAAAAATCATAGTTACGACAGAGAAATAATCAGTTTCTTTTGTGAATCGGCCCAAAGTTGTTGGAGAAGGTGTGATGTGGTGTGATGTGAGAGGTCCATCCCATTTTCAAGCATTCCTTCCCTTCCCCTCCTTCACCATCTTGTCTCCCTCATTTGTAAGTCGCCATCATGAGCACCACCAACAACAGGGTAATGGTCTTGTTGAGGGTACGTTGCCGTCGGTAAAATCTTACCACTGATACCGTAGATTTGATTTTTATATTGCACCTTCCGACCACCGATTCGTGATCAGCTAAACGGCCCAGCGAAAAAGNAAGATGTCCTCGTAGTGAAGGGGTTAATAAATGATACACAGATACATATACAAAGCTGTAACTCATCTAACACAGCATTACGATGTTACAAAAAAGGCTAAGCATAGGATTTTGTAACGCCTAGCTGCTTGTAACGCTACAGAAATCAATTGTGTTTCTTGTTGTACCAGATCTGTATATATTGTCCAGTTGTTGCATTGCAGGGCCCTGGTTCACAAAAAAACATGATTATTTCAGTGTTGCATTTATTCTTGGTCTTTGCAGGGTGGGTAAAGGGAGTGGAGAATACTTCCTTGTCTCTTTTTCCTCCTGAGACAAGAATAGCCAAGTTGTTTGCTGCTGGACCCTCAGAAAAACACAAGTGAAAAATCCAGGGTCACTTGACAACTCTCCGGCACAAGCTATGGAGTTGTCAAGGGTCACAGGAAATAGCTGTTGTTTGCAGGGAGGGAAAAAGAGGAGAAAAGTGCAGAATATTTCCATGGTTTCTTGCCGTTCCTGTAGAAAAAATCATAGTTACGACAGAGAAATAATCAGTTTCTTTTGTGAATCGGCCCAAAGTTGTTGGAGAAGGTGTGATGTGGTGTGATGTGAGAGGTCCATCCCATTTTCAAGCATTCCTTCCCTTCCCCTCCTTCACCATCTTGTCTCCCTCATTTGTAAGTCGCCATCATGAGCACCACCAACAACAGGGTAATGGTCTTGTTGAGGGTACGTTGCCGTCGGTAAAATCTTACCACTGATACCGTAGATTTGATTTTTATATTGCACCTTCCGACCACCGATTCGTGATCAGCTAAACGGCCCAGCGAAAAAGGGGAAAAAAATAACTTAGTATCTTTAATCTCTACAAGTTTGTGAATAAGACAAAAGTAAAGAAGGAAATTAAGTTAAAAGTTTTGTCATTAATTTCCTGACTTTGAGTAATTTCATATTCAACATGTGTGCACCTTACAGAGGGATACCTGGTGAATGTGTGAATGTTTTATAAATGTGGACGTTATTTTATCACATTTTTTTAGAGCTGATTTTTGTTTTTGTTCAGACTTAACCTTTCAGCCCGATGACACATTTTATAAATTTATATTTTTACCGTTTCAACTTAATTCAAGTTTGAGCGAGTTTTTGAGCTGGCGAGGTTAAATATAGTCTTCATATAACCCCTTTACTACAATAGATCTTCCCATATCTTTAAAAAATCGTCTGTTAAGCAGGAATTAAATGCAAAATGCGCCATCGAGCTGAAAGGGTTAAATAGAAGTAGCTGGAGCTGGAAAAATAGAGGAAAACTGTCCAACTCGAATGTGTTTGAGAAATTTTGCTCAGATGTCACCTAGGATTTTGCTGATTTACTTTTTTTTTTTATGAGCTTATGGTTTTCGATGTTAAGCACTGTTATTATTATTATTATTATTATTATTATTATTATTATTATTATTATTATTATTATAGATGCTGGAGCCAATCATTTCTATTTCTAGGTTTAGCTTTGTATGCTGCGTTTCTTAAAGTTGTTGATATGTCCTGATTTTCCCCCCACTCAATTCTGTGGTTAATGTTACTTTAAGATGATACCTTGTTACACCACAAAAATAATGGCCTCACTGTTTCTACCCATATTCTCTAACTGAACGAAAAGCCTTACTGTAATATCCGTAAATTTATGGAATGTTGGTCATGATTACCTTTTTCATTGTTCACTCATCTTTCACGAGTTCAGATCACCCATTAATCATCGGACATTTGTCATATATTTTCACCTCTGTTTCACCTGCGTTTCCAATTACAGGTTTCTTTTAGTTGTTGATGTCTTGTTAACAATGCAGCTTCACTTAGGATTAGGTCACTGCATGTCTTGTTATACTCTAGTATTGTATATTTAGTGTCACTGTCTTGATGGGTCTGTATATATCATTGCTCAGCTAAGTCAGCAGTGTATACATAGAATTTATCATAACCTGTTTATAGCACGTATCTGTATGCATAATATTTTCAGTAACCACTTATAGATAATACAATTTGCTAGGAGGGTCGCTAGTTCTAAATAATTGCCTTTTACTATCAGGGTCACCAATCCTAAGTAATTACCTGTGCTAGGAGGGTAATTACATTCATTAGTGAAGTGTGGTGATTAGGCCCAGGTGTAATGAAATACCTAGGTTTAATAATATACCCAGGTGTAATGTAGCAGAAAGCAGTCGACTGATCAACAGAACTCCAAAATTCTTCATTTTCATCCAAGAAGAAGAGGAAGAAGATGGAGAGACGAAGGATGAAGAAAGAGAAGAACAAGAAGACATAAGAAGGGCCATGAAGGAACCAAGAATTCAACCATCTTATATCTACAAACTCGTATCTCTGAGCTAGTGCGTCTGCAACACCACTTTACCACCCATTGAACCCTTTAGCAAATATTTAAAAGACTGAGATAGATACAAGGAGGAAAAAACACAAGAATTTGCACAAGGATTCCTAACGGTGGTGCCCACAATGGTCAAGTTTCTTCACTGGCAAACAAAACGAGACAAGCGATTTATTTACAGATTCTGAAACTAAGTTGTCTGGTTCATGTCCAGATTTATTAACAGAATTTGAAAAAATAAAGGTGTCTGGTTTGTAAGTTAAAAATCAATTGCTGAGTTGGGAAAAAAAGTTGCATGTCTTTTTAGTCCTCAAGAGTGAAGAGAATAAGCAGTGACACGACAAGTGCCTGTGTGAAGCGAATCTGTGCTTTGTTGAAGTAAGTTGCTTCCTTTAAGAGCTAACTTTAAAGCGAAGAGTCCCCCTTCTCGCACACTTAAGAGGAAAGGAAACTCAGGGAGGGTAAACTTACAGATGATTTTCTTGAGATAGCCACCTTACAGGACGCCAGATCCTACCAACCACATCACCGATAAGCTTTCCGACTATTTTGGATCGTGTCGTAAGTGGCTTTGGAGACTTCGCAACATCTCTTTCTTAGCAATTTATACTACACAGTGCACCTCGGTATACGTCAGAGTGTTGGAGAGTAAATTAAGGCAGAATAAATCGCTAGGGAAAAGGTGTTGCGGAATTTCCAAGCCCATTTATTGATGACCCTTTATCCTATCCGGACTCCTCACAAATGTTCTGTTACGATTCATCCGCCATATCATTATTATCTTCCTGTATAGGTTAATGAATTGTTACAAGTGTTACAAGATTTTTTTTTTATGCAAGGAAGTGTCTGTGTTTCTTTATCTTCGAATCACGGTAGCACAAGTATCTGTGCTGACGCTCATTAGTTATCTATTATTTTGTATATAATAATGACATGTTGCAGTATTAATTATCTCTCAGCTTTATGTTACCTGTGCAGTGCTCATGTTAGAATTAAAACTACAGAGTACAGTGTATGTGCAAAAATACTAACTCTATCCAAGTTTAGGTGAAACTGATGATACTTTGGAACATGCCATCGAGCCTGTTAAACACCCCTATATGCAGATCTCGAAGCCTAGTAACATAGGAGGTGTAGCGCTCTTCTGTAGTGAATTATTCAAGATATTACACATTAGTATTTTCTCGCATACTATATCTTTAAATACCCATTCACACAAGAGGATACAGAAGTGTGATGTCCAGAGTAGATCGCTAGGGACGAGGTGTTACGAGCTCTCCAGAGGGAATTAAAATACGACCGTAAAATGCTTGAGACTATGGCACGCAAAGTTGCCTTCCACATCCCGATTTGTTGCAGTGGGAGTACCTGTTGCAAGGAGAGTAAAGGTGAAGTGTAGTCAACTCGGCCGTAATTGCTAATAAAACATATACACGTAGACATGTGGCTGATGCAGTGTAACAGGTGGATAAGTTGAGTGAGAGAGAGAGACAGACAGGTTAGAGACTGAATTCTTTATTTTCTCTAACGTTTTTTGCTACACAGAACGTAGTGTGTATGGATTATTTTTTTTCTCTAACGTTTTTGGCTACACAGGACCTAGAGTGTATGGATTATTTATTTTGTCTATCGTTTCGAGCTACACAGAATCTAGTGTGTATGGATAATTTTTTTCGCTAACGTTTTTCGTCACACAGAACCCAGTCTCTGTTAATTGTCTCTTTTCTCAAACGTTTTTCGCTACACGGAACCTAGTCTCCATTATAACGGGCTCTGCGTACCAGGACACATGGAGAAAAGTAAAGAATCCAGGCTCTATCCTGTGAAGCTCTATCCTATGTGCCCCTCCCACCCTTCATATAGAGGCGTTTAATAGACACGATGGCATATTGCAATTCGTCATTCTCCATATTTAATACTACGTTATCAGCAGTCCATAAGAATTACACTAACTCTATATTTTAATGTTTGCCTATTTTTGTTAGTTCAATCTGGACAGTTTGCAATATCCTTATATGCAAAATTAAGAGGTAAAAAGAACGAATTAAAATGTTCGAATTTTCAAAGCCACTCACAAGATTATCAGATAGGTTACGGGGAAAAAAAAAATCGGAGTGAATCCCCCGATGATGCATTTGGTGTAAATACTTGAAATTAATGTTGTGTGAGCCCCGCATGGACCTGTGTACTGAGCAAGGGGAGGGGTACTGTGCTGTGCTGTGCATGGCTCCTACACCTCGACTCTTGGCTAGTTTGGAATGGTTTTGGACACACACACACACAAAAAAAAAAACACACACACACACACACACAGATGGCAGAAATACGTTCTGTAACTTAGGGTGAAGACTAAAATACATCAAATACAGACGAACACCTTATTAGCCTTTCACACTGCAAACAATATCATAAAAAAAATAATAATAATAAAGAATGTCATTAATTTCTGCAACCGAATAAAAAAAAAATGTATATAAAGAGGTAAATGAAACCGTTCCATTTTCCGAAGCCTTTACCCCTTTTCAGGAATGATACGACCCTGTGCTTCTCCCCCCAATGTTTCTACAAATAAAAATTACACAGAAAAAGAAACCCTGACTCTGTGTTTTAATTAACGGGGATTTTTTGGGGGGTTAGTGAGTGTATGTATGATTATTTATACTTCCTGTTAACCTGTTCCATGTTTACCTGTGTTTCCTGCTTACCTGTGTTTCCTGTTTACCTGTATTTCATGTTCACCTGTTTCCTGTTTACCTGTATTTTATGTTTACCTGTATTTCCTGTATACCTGTATTTCATGTTTACCTGTATTTTATGTTTACCTGTATTTCATGTTTATTATACAATACACCCCACCTCGGATCAGCACAAGAAAATCAACCAATCTCAAGTGCCTCCGACAGCAGAGAAATGGCGGAAGAGGAAGAAGGCTGTCAACAAGAACCATCAAGGCAATATCATCAACTTACTCGAAAACAGAGATCAAAATATAATCAAAGGAAAGCATAATCGATTCAGAGTCAAGAAAATCAAAATAGACAAGATAATTAAAACAAGAGGAGGACTGATAAAGAAGATTTTCCTGATGGGGATTATATTTATCGATAAGATATAACCAAACAAGTATGTGAAATAAGAAATTTTCACTTGGAGGTTACAAATATATCAAACAGACTCTGACAAGGTTTAACACATCAGGATATCAAGTGGTCAGAGATGTTTAGATAAGTGTTAGAAAGTGTCAGATTTCGGAAATATATCTTAGGTGGTGAGGATATCAAGTGGTCAAAGATGTTTAGATAAGTGTTAGAAAGTGTCAGATTTCGGAAATATATCTTAGGTGGTGATGACTCGAAATTTGGTGTATGCTTTTACTTTTGTGCTCTGAAGCGACGAGAACACAGTCTATTATCTTTGCAGCGTTATCTATCTGTATCTATCTGTTGCCTGTAAGAGGTGGCCAAACACATTGCCTTCATGTCGCCCTGTTCTCTTGTCATTTTGGTGCCCTCCCCCCAACTCACACCCTGCATGTATTAGCCAGTCTTTTAGTCAGGGAGTCACAAGACGATGTTACTGAACTTGCAGACTGGTAGTTAGCAGTGAAAATGTTAAATCTAATTACATCTAACCACTTACAATTTTATTAATCTTAGGAAGGACATCTAGCAGTGAAAATTTCATGGAATTATATCGAACCACTCCTGTGAGAAAACAAAAATCCCCTAAGCTGATTAAATACGCCTGGGAAGAGGACAGGATACACATGACATCCTCGCTGTGAAAGGGCTAATTTAGACAGTGTCAGACTTAGGGAAGATAAACTCCTTCTGTAGCGAGGATTCGAAATATGGCGCCTGCTTCCACTGGCCGTGCTCTGAGTCGAAGAGGGAGACGGTGTTCACGTTGTAGTGCACGTGACGAAGCACGTTCTCTATGCTCTCCCTGCTGCCGTGTTCTCTCAGCTGGTCCACTAGGGTATCCACGAACAGAGACCCTGCGTAGAGAAAGGTAATCAGCAGTAGTAGTAGGGGTAGCAGTAAGAAGAACAATAATAGCAGTAGCAGTATAACATAGTAACATAGCCCTACCTTCCTCATGCCTAGCTGCGGGCTGGTACCACATTGTAGCATACGAGATGAGGGTGTCAGCGAAGGTGTTGGTGGTGGAGACGTCTGTGTGCTCTCCATACTTCTCCGTCCATACTGAACCAGCAGCGGCCTTCCACCCTATCGAATCTGTCTCAGCTGCCAATCCTCTCATATCGGGACTCGAGGCTGCGAACGGGAAGGAAAAACGAAGAGGCAGTGCGGGAAACATCAAGTGGAGGAAATTTTAAGAGTGATGTGTGCAGTGGGGTGGTGTGGTAATGTGTTGTGTGGTGCTGTGTATGGTTTAGCAGCGTGGGTTGTGTTGGTGTGGACTGTGGCATGGTGTGGTAGTGAGTGGAGTGGTAAGATGAGGCTGCGTGAGGTGTGGCAGTGTGAGGTGTGGTGGTATGGTAGTATGTGGTGTGCTACGGTGTGGTTGTCAGTGTGTGGTGTAGCACGATGTGGTTGTGTGTTATGTGGTACGGCGTGGTTGCGTGTGGTGTGGCAGTTTGAGGTGTAGTGATACGTGGTGTGGCGGTGCGTGGTGTGGTATGGTGTGGCGGTGCGTTGTGTGGTATGGTGGGGCAGTGCGTGGTGTGGTATGGTGTGGCGGTGCGTGGTGTGGAATGGTGGGGCAGTGCGTGGTGTGGTATGGTGTGGCGGTGAGTGGTGTGGTATGGTGGGGCAGTGCGTGGTGTGGTATGGTGGGGCAGTGCGTGGTGTGGTATGGTGGGGCAGTGCGTGGGGTGGTATGGTGGGGCAGTGCGTGGTGTGGTATGGTGTGGCGGTGCGTGGGGTGGTATGGTGTGGCAAAGTAAGGTGTGCTGGTATGAGCTGTGATATAATTTGGTAGTGAGTGGTGTGGTATGGTGTGGTTGTGTATGACGTGACAGTATGAAATGTCGAAGCAGTGTGTGACGTGGCAGTATATATACTGTATATGTGTGTGTGTGTGAGAGGGAGAGAGAGAGAGGAGGGATGGAGGAGGGGGAAGAGGAGGAGGAAGGAGGGGGATGCACAAAGGCGAGGGTGAGGTAGGTGGAGGGCAGAGAGTCTTAACACTGATAATATGGAGGAGAAAACTTATCTGAAGCTAATAATAAATAATAAATGCATTCAGACCTTCATAATGTTCCTTTGTTGGCTATTTACCCATTATAAACCACTCGGCACCTAAACACACCAAGCATAAAAAATCCCTTGGTTTATAAGACGGGTTACTGCATGGAGGAGGGTCTGGTGTGAGGGTGATGGAAGTGCGTGCTGAACACAATGATACAGGCTATTTAAACGTTCCTTACTAATGTTCTGCCTTTTCTTTTACTTCCAACTTTATTATCTGACAGTCTAATGAACCTAATGATGTAATTATAAGCGCTAATTAATGCTGGAGGTGTCATTTGAGGCTGTATTTAGTGATCATTAATACATCTGGCAACCTACCTGCACGGGGATGGAGGTGAGGAGCCGTGAACTATCCACTCAGGTGCCGCCAATAAATATCAAGCCCAATTTTTACTAACTAATCCTTGTTCTCTCCAGACAGAACAGTCATGTTGTAATGAGGATGATTTTATATGAGTACAGCGGCAGGAAAGGCGTCGGTACCATTGTTTCTAATGCCTGTTTTAAAACCAGGTAAAAGGTTCGTGGCATCTCATCAGGAGCCTCTCGCCAGCTTATGAGCGTCTGTTCCTGGGCAGAGCGACCGTATCTCTTCCCCTGGGCAGTGCGTTTGGTTGGGTGTCCGTATTTTTTTCTGTGTTTTAGCGCGTTTGAAGACAAGAACATAGGTACCAGGGGCCCAGTCAAGAGCTGTGTTACTTCCGGTGGGGTCCAGACGACGTAGCAGTGATTGTAAGGCAAGTAAAAGAAGAATTACACAAGTTTTACCGGTTTGATCTTTTTGGTGGGGAGAGGTGACTGGGTACGTAAGTGAAGGAAGGAATTGACGAGGGTTAATGGCGTCGTTGTTTTAGGTACTTACGTAGTTAGGCAAATGAATTTAAACTAAATGTATGTAAGTAGGAAAAGGTAAAGCAAAGAATTCTGATATTTTGAGGCTTGCAGTTAGGTAGGTAGGTAGGTAGGGAGGGAGGGAGGGAGGTAAGCGAGGGAATGTACAGTAGTTAGGTAGGCGAGACAAGGAATATACTACACAAGAGGGTATGTTTGTCGATAGGTTGTGGTGAGGAAAGAGGAGAAATTTCAAGCAATTTGATAAGCGAAGGAAGATTTTTCATATTATAATGTTCTTGTAGTTAAGTGAAAAAAATATCCGACGCACAGGTATGCAACACGCACGCACGCACACACACACAGACGCACATCAATGCGCACACCGCCTTGCACAGACACGCACACACACACCCACACACACACACACACGACACGCACACACGCATACACAGATACGCACACAGATGTGCGCACACGCGCACACAGACGCACAGACACGCACACTTAGACGCATACAAACGCACACAGACATGCACACATACAGACGCGCACACAAACGCACAGACACGCACACCCAGACGCACAGACACGCACTCAGACACACACGCACACAGACAGGCACACAGACACCCCGCCACACACTCACGCACCCCTGCCACACACTCACGCACCCCCACCACACACTCACGCACCCCCCCAACACACGCACACCCAGCCATCCACACACCCACACCCAGCCATCCACACACCCAC
>JAGKTI010009779.1:0-30085 GCA_018397915.1 Birgus latro
TTCTATGAGTTTCCCTGATAGGCTGTCGTCAACACATTAAAACGAAACAAAAAAAATGGTACAGCCGATAATTTTGTAAGATTAATTCACAAGTTAATGAGTATTTAACTGATATAACCGATAATTCCGAAGGTGTAAGTGATCGTTTCGATAGATAGATGATAGATATAGTTTGTAGTTGAGTAGCCGACTTACACTCAGTAGATATAGTTTGTAGTATAGTAGCCGACTTACACACACACGCACATGTTTTTTTTTTTTTTTTTTTTAACTTTGGAAGGATAAGGGACACTTGTCAATGAGGAAGTGATCCGCCTCCACCGATTTTAAACTTGATGCCATGACCCAAAACCTCATTACAATTAAAAGGGTCCAACACCTTCAATGGTCTTGAAAATCCTTTATATTTTCGTACACTGAGGCTTTTTGGCACATCTAGTGATTCACTGTGCACCTAGAACTTTAAATCTCTCTTAACTGAGAGTACATCCGCTTCTGATACACACATCCTTGAGAAAGCAGCTAGCTTTACTCAGCATCCCCCTTCCACCTCTGAAGTCTTTCATTTTACTTAATTTGAAGAATCCAGGGAGATAGCCACCCCTAAAATATGACTGGCTACTCCACTGGCCATTAAGTGCTATTAATATCAATCTATCTACAGTATAGCCAGACGCCATAAACCCGTAAGGGGTGGCCGTTTGTCTTTTAGTCAGTTTTACAGGGAGGGGTACTAACCCTCTGCCAACCCACATGCTGACACGTGGGGAACACGAATGGGTTTGTTGTATGGTTATCGTCCAGCGCTGTTAATGGTTTCCTGGCTTACAGGAAACCATTAGGCTTGTTAATCAAGGTAACGCGGTCTTTTTCACTGTTAAAAAATTTGAAAATTTCCACAAGTCTAGCTTCTTCCTGGTTGGCAGCATGATCAGCTTACCATTAATAACCCCTTCAATCTGGTACCACATATAAATATATTTTTATATTTCTGCAATCTCCAGTTATTTTCGGCACTGGGTAGACTTCTTGTAGTGAAGGGGTATATGAAGGTTATATCTAACTTCTTCAGTTCAAAAAGTCTCCCTAAACCAAAAACACAGTTGTCTGGAGATGGCAAGAACAAAATTATATTTACACTGTCAGATTTAAGATGATGACAGGTGAAAGAATAGAAAAAAATTAAGAAATTGTGTATATTTCTCATCCATTTATAAAAGCGGGTGGCAAAGTGGAGGTGACATCTGCAATGGGTCAAGAAATTGTGTTATAGGATGAAAGGCAGAGGTGAAGGTGTGGGAGTGGAGGGAAGGAACAGTACAGTCACCGCCACAGCTGCTGCTACACCCTACACCACCTCAAAAATACTATGATATCACATACAATGCACTACAGTAATACTACAAAATTTAACTCAATATTTGGAGAAGACAAACATCAATAAATTTCATCATATTAAACTAAAACCCCCAATGTCTAAAATACTATAATGTAGTACATTTTGATCAATAAAGTATATTACTCATGCCACATTTCCATTAAGAATTTCAAAACTAAATCTTGGAGGCCTAACACTGCACATGGTTACCATCCACTAAAAGATTTACCGTACTAGAAAAAATACCTGATGAACATAATCATCAAATTTTGCAAAAGAATAAAACAAGCTACCTTACCTACAGCAAATAATCACAATACCCAAATATGTAGGAATACGAGCAGACGTTTGAACTTAAGCATTCCCAATCTTTATATCAATTTGAGACAAGGACAAGCCTATTTTATACCAGTATATACTGACACACTTCCCAAATCTAAGCTTTGCCACAAACCTCCACTGCACTGCATCATACTACAACCTGTACTTTGTATTATTGTACTCTAGGTCTTTCCCACAATTTGCTGTATCATATAATTTATCATGCAGCAGAAAATTAAAATATGTATAACACAATAATATAGTGTTCATTTAACTGACTCCTTAAAGCAGTATAAAGTACTTTACACAAATAAATGTACAGTATTCGGTATATTAATTTCTTCAGTCTGATATGGTCCTTAATTAATTCTTTCCAAATCTTAAGTGATTATATTTAATTTAGGAAAGATTATTCAAACACAGCCTTCACTGATGCCTTCACAGTTCTGTACAAAGTCAATGCTCAGATGAATAAATACCACCTGGAATTAGTAAGAATAAACCAATAGAATACATCTGACTCAAGGACTTGAAAGAAATCTGTGGTGTCATGGTTGGAATATGAAATTTAATTTGCTCGTTGTAAAGAAACTACAGTGCTTCTACAAGTTACACAAATGGTAAGTGTGGGGTTTCAATAGGAAACTAAACCAAGCCACAATTTGTTCAGCTATGGAGATCATACAGGACATGTAATTAATGTTACGTTAACTCCTTCAGTACAGTGACATCTTTTTGTAGTTTATTTTTTATATTCCGTGGCTCAGTGGGTTAGAGCGCTCTGCTCTGGCCGTAGGGTCGGAGGATCGAATCCACCCAAGGGTCATTGGTAGACATCAGGAAGGGCATCCGGTCATAAAATGCTACACGCTCCAATCCTAAAAGGCCGACGCATGCAAGCATGTTGCAGCCTTCAAAAACGAAACGATTAACAGATGAATTTCTCAGTTTACGTGTCTCCTTGCTCAGGAAGTTTAGTGAAGGCTTTATCAAATCCCTCCAGTTCAAAGGCCAACTGTCCGAAGATGAGAAACATAAAACACAAAATACATCCTCAGACTGAAAAGATTAAAGACATGAAAGTTAAAAAGCTAGAACTGAATCCAAACTGATTACACACCACAGAAAATGGGATGATGTAAATGTTTAAGAATCAATCAAAACTACATTAGCTGTGTATAACTGCAACAGCTAGCTCATTCAGGCACCTTCTCTCCATTTCTTCCTATCACATTTAGTACCAACATCTCCAACATAAGCAGAAGAGGCTGGAAACAAGGAAGCTGGGTGCATAAGGGAGAGTAATTAAGACTTCATCACCTTTACCAACACTGGGTTTTCAAATTGCCTGCTTTTCCCTGCATAAAAATTCAAGCAATAATACCCAATGACTGAAAAATATAAGTACTGTACTGTAGCTGCCACCTTGAACATGCCTGACATGGGCTGGATGCACTACTGCACACAATGAAGCCATGTTTATGAAAAATTTTGATGGGATGCTTGTGATCACAAATGAATCAATATGCATCCACAGCTACAGTATTATGACACAATATACAAACTCACTGATACCACTGTCATGTGCTACATTCACCAAAAATGTTTGTTTTGATCAATGCCAAGATAAAAAGTACATAAACATTACATTTTAAATACTATACTAAAAATACAATATGCTTGATAAAGCACTACACAGAACCATTCTGTATACAGTATTTGGTATTTCAAAATATACCTGCTGTGTTCCACATTCAGCATATACTGAGGACTGAAGTGAGCTTCTATGTGCCAAATAATGCATACATGAAAAGTCACCAGTTAAATGTATTAATATAATGTTTGTGGATTTAAAGATAAAATATGGATAAGCTCAATGCAGTCAAGTCTACCAGTATTATTATTCTGATCATTTTCTTCCCAACAAAGTACAGGAACAGTAACAAATATTTTAATTTGAATCCTAACAATCAAAGCCAGCACTGTATTCCAAGAAAATTATATGATCCAACTCACCATAAGAAATGATTTGAGCAATTCCTTCACTCAGTATAAAAATCTTCTGCCAGAACTTCAATATCCTTTACTGTTGCTAACAACAGGGCTTGGTGAATTACAGTGCAATAATTCATAACCTCTGGGGATTCCCTCCCCCCCAGTTGCTAAGTAGGTCCTGATACACAACAGCATTTGTCACAGATATGCCCTATGTATCAGAAAGATAACAACCAATTACAAGTACTCTGTTACAGCACTCATTTACAGTGAGAAGAATGCATGGTACTTAAGTGGGATTTGTTTCCATCTATAGGCATTGCTAAAAAAAAAATAACCAGGCTTATTATTTTTATGGCAACATGGTTAAAGGCTGTCCTACTGATAAGAAAGTAAATGTAAATAAAAGTCATATTTCCAAATGTTCCTCCACACAGTTACACCAATATATATTACAACAAAGTAATTCTGGAAATCACCATATTGTATAATGCAGTTTTGGGTTCTCACTTTGATAAACACAGTGGAAATCACATCACCTGCATCTACTTTCAACAAGACCACACAATCAAGAACCTATGCAAAAAGGAAATGATTTTCTATATTGTATTTCTCCTCTGAAATCATTGAAAAGCCACTGATATGCGGCTATTTTTCTTTCTGATTCTAAATACTTCCCAAATTTCAAAGGTGGAAAAAAAAAAACATTTAAAACAATCAAAATAGGTATGATCACTTCTTTTAACAAACCGTATGCAATATGTATTCCTATCAGATTCAAACCTTTATTAACCAAGCTGGCATACTAATTACCAGGGAATAATGGCCGTCAACAGGCGGCAATGAGAGTCAAGAATAAACATAGGCGCATCCCTTGTATATGAGCAATATCCACCTCCCAACACGCTTACAGGAAACTCACCCAAGACAGGAACAGCAGAACAGAACAGCACTCTATTATGACAGCCAGTTATGACAACAATCCATTTTATACACAAAAGAAAGAGAAATAAAGTTGGCATAGTACAGTAAACACAGCTATAGCCAGTCTGTTTTCACCTGAAGAAGAGCTCTAACCCCTTTCAGCTCAGCTCATGCCCTAGTTTGGTCAGACTGGAGGGCTGATTTGACCAGTAACCAAGAACACTCATTCCCACCTCATAACTAAGGTTCAACAAATTTCAGGAACCACAAGTTACTACTTAAGTTGGAGTGGTTTAGTTCCATCAGATGAAAACAAAACAACTAGTCCCATGTAACCCCAAGTGAGGTGTGAGGCCTCAAGGCTGTAGTCTGTACAATACGAAAAATAGCAAAGGGCAAAGACACAAAGATATATGGCAAAGAACAATGAGGAATACTGTAGTCTGTGCTGTGTTTGACTTTGAGTGTTACCTTCTGCATCCTCGGCAAAGAATGAAATGTTGCTACTGAGGGAATGAAGATGCCAGAATGGCTGGCCAAGAGTCAAAGATCAATCCAGTCACAGTAAAGCTCATGGAAATAATGAAGTTGCAGGACAAAGATGTTACACCACAGTTATTGTATACCAACTTTTTGTCCAGCTGCATTGGTGTGCATCTAAAATTACTGTACCTATAATTGGACCTGACTTTATTATTATTTTCTTTTCTCAAAACACCTATGACTATAATGTCATAATACACTTCCACTGTTGCATCTGTTTATAAATGCATAAACATACATAATGTACAGACGGTATGTATAAAACTATGCACGGCATTGTAATGGGCAGGGTACCTTTACATCAGGTATTTCCAAAGGACATATCTACATGCAAGATTTACTGGTATGCAAAACTCTGCATGTACGATTAGGTGGCATATGTTTTTTTATGTGCCATCAACCTCAAAATCAGCACAAACATACACCTGAGGACAGTAGCCTGTGGTGGTTACATGAAATTACAATGAAGAAGGAAACTAGCACACCGTGAGATGCTGCCAAACTTCCAAGATACTAAACAGCTACTCCCAAATTTGTCTCATAGACATTAGAAGCAAAAGTGTAAATCTAGCAGAAATAACTGTATAAAAGATATATCAATACATTCTATCTATAACTGCTAACATTCACCCATCTCTGTCACTCCTAATTTTATATAATCTGTTCATATTTTGCACCCTGGAACACTCATATAGCTACCATCAGCACGAAGTACAATCGTGACACCAATTACCAACCATCAAACTTACTGCTGGTACTTCATGTGCTTCCATTGTGCAAAAATAAGGGTACAAATTCTCTCTGCAAAAGTATGTAATCCATTCTTCAAGACAAGACATGAAAATATCAAATTCCACCAAGCTGTAAGCCATATCTGACGATGAATACAGTACAGTATCATAACTCTCAAGGTGAAACAAGGCCATATTGCTGCCAGTGCAAAATCTAGGAGAGATTTTGTGCATAGTTAGGCCAGGAATAGAAATTTTGATCAAAAGTTACGCAAGTAGAAATCCAGTGAAGTTTTAGCATTATACAGCGTATTATTACATTAGGACAATTCAACAGCCATCCACACTTGAAGGTCCAACCACCACCACCCCATTCATTAACACCTTCACTTCCACTGGTTGAGAGAGAGAGACAGAGAGAGAGAGAAATAAGTGTCTTCCCAAAGTTTGACAAATACATGGTAGAAAAGTCATACCATCTGAAACACGCACTGGTGGAGGCTGGGTTTTCATTGCACTTCTCCAGTTGTAAATTTTCTTCAGACGGAACTGGGAAGATAGTTATTTCTCTCTCTGTACACTTGGACATTCAGTCAGCTGAACTTCAGACAATTTATTCACCACAGAAACTTAGCCATCAAAGGGTTACAAACTGCCTCCCCTGACCCTTTCATAGCTACACACACACAACAAGCTATTCCATTCAATTAAGCACCAATTATGTTCAGCTGAGATATTTTCTAGCAGTGAAAGTGTTAAAGCAATGGCATTACTGTTCACAAATCACGAAAGGATACAGTTCAAGTCAAGGATGTGTTCCAAAATATCACGATTATTTTTCCAATCAATATGTACTGTAAATTTTAGGGAAATTGGCAAAATAGCTTTACAGGTACCAATGGAACTACTGAAGGAAGAGTATTGTCAGCTTAATACAAAACTTTACATAAGATAATGAGATATTATGGGGATGTTAAGTACTCATAATGAAAATTTGTCTAATTTACTGATGATCCCATAAACTATGGACAAAATTCAAAATGAACGCCCTATTCAGAAGGTTACATAAACTTTCTCTGCAAACTGTATCATCCCTTCAGCCAGAGGATGTTCTGTATTTTATTCTTGTATTCTCCATTTAACTCACACAAGCAGAGACATTCTGAAGTACAGCAGTTTGATACAGCTTTCTTTAACCCCCCTTCACTACACACCATCCCTCACTTGAAAAAAAAAAAAAAAAAATTGCTTGGTTAAAATAATATTTAAAATAAATAATATATTACTGGGCTGAAGGGCTTAAAAAATGTGGTAGATCAAAGAACCCAGAACAAGCTCTGCAGTCCGGGACAAAACTTCAACTAAAATTTCACATTTCCTGCATCTCACTTTCCACTGTTGACATGGTATGGTTCTCTGCCCACAGATGATTCTCTGATGGGCTGAATCAGACTGGAAAGTGATGAATATTCTTCAACTGTGACATGGATGCAGTGGATGAGTATGTGAACTTTTGTCCCTGTAATTATCAACTCAGTAATGGTTGGACTGAACCTTGAAGGCAGATGAAGCTATGCAGGATTGGCCCAGAGGATGAGAAGAGCCAGGACAATAAGCCAGGGTGAGGGTGAGGGTGAAGCCACACAGATGCTACGGCACACAACACGCACAGAGGGAACGATGCTCCTCCAGGCTACAATTGTAATGAAGGGAGCCCAAAGTATTTCAATGAATGGCTTCTTCATTGTCAGCAACTGGTATCTATCACAGTTAATTAGCATGGCTCTAGCTATACTATGACACTTCATTGTGCAGCCTTTCAGAACATTAAATTCAATATATATTTATATCTATATATATTTATATATGTTTTCATATATATACAAAATAAAAAATATTCAAGCATCTCTGCAAAGCATATGAAAAATTACAAATGTGCTTAAAATAGACATGATATTGCTATAAGTGAAAATGATAATGACCATGATTCCTCAAGAGTAATGAGAAGATTGGTGGTGTTATATTTTGAGCTGGGTGAGAATTATGCTATGTCCCATATGAACAATAAACGCAGCACCTCAGGTCAATCAGAGGCAGGAAGGCAGCGCACCAAAAGGGCTGAGGGCAGGATAAGGCGTTTGGTCAGTTGGTATGAGGACGTACTAGTCAACTTGTGCAAACTACAGGACAGTTGGGGCAGTTGTGGTTACTAGTGAACTTCGTCGGTTCTCTCACATCACACCACATATATAATGCACAATATTCTCTGCCTTAAATACTGTTCATGACTGATTATGAAATGGAATATGTGTCACCAGTCTCTAACAAAAGTCTGTTTTTCAGACACAAGTTCTTAAACTTCTGATTACATCAATATTCAACCCTGCTTTCCTATTTATATCTCAGCATATATTCACATAATTACAGTACGAAAATATTACAACTCTTTAACCTTGTGATGAGGCTGTAAGATAGTATAACCAAGGCTACCTTAAAAGTACTGAATCATGGTAATCATTGCCATAAGCAAACAATTTACAACTCAAACAGACTACAGACAAATAACTATGGTGAATAATCTCTTACAAGTAAAATACACATTTAATAAAATACAGTATTTCTCGGAACAAAAGTGCTTAAATTCATGATACTGATGATAGCAGAGATATAAAGCTACTGGATATACATGATATCATAATATTGATGATGATAATGATGATGATAATGGTGAAAATATTACAGCTTGTGTCAAGCTTACTTGGCCTGGATGACAATCAGCTGTGCCTAGCAGTATGATTACAGGCAGCCTTAACCCTGTGCACCCAGGCAATGTTCTTTTTTGTTCATTACTGCCGCTGCTGCTGCCAAGACAATTTTATTCACCTCAGGAAAGGCTCTTCCTACTGAATGAGTTTATTAAGGCTATATTTAACTCCTCCAGTTTGGAAGGTCAAGTCTAAGCTAAAAAAAAACTGTCTGGCAATGGCAAGAATACAATGAAAAGGTCATCCCCTGGTTCAATGGGTTAAAGACGTGCAGAGATGAGTGACAAAACAGCTGAGAGACAGAGAAAGACACAGTTAGTTAGGACCCCTTGCTGTCCCCAGCCCACAAGTATCAAAAGCTATAAAACGAGCTGAGCTAAGGGCCGGGGGCTGTCAAGTTGCCTCTCTATAAAACTGGGAGACAGGAACACCTGTCAATACTGTGACTGGGGCTACACTCCCAAGTGCCGCATCCCGTAATTCGTGTGGGCAGGAGAAAGTAACCTAAGACACCTATGCAACACAGCTCACATGAGGTGATGCTAACAATTTCTCGGCATAATGTAGTACGTGCTCTTCTGGCTGTCATGTACACAAGTCACCAAATATGGAAAAATTAGCTGCTCTATAAAATCTCACTTGTCACACCATAGATGGAATTGTAAACATTAAAATACGAGAAGACTGTGAGGGGAGAAATGTGCACACACATCACAGCCACACACACAACACCACACAAACATACATTGGAATTTCACAACATCAAGGCTCATGGCAAAGTATATTACAAATGGCTCTTTTGTTTTACTAGCTTAATGAGGACAGTGAAGCAGTTAAAAACAATATAATAACCCCTCTACTCTGATGATGTTCTTGTACTTAACATTATGGCACAACTTAACTACACTCGCACACAGTAAATAGGAATTGCATCATAAAATAACTTGCATGTTATTTACAGTGCTTATATACCATATCATACATGTCTTTCCTCTAAACATACATTGCATTATTATATTAAAGCATATATATAATAAAGGATAGATTGATTAAATAAAGGAGTGTAACTGTTTATAAGAAGAAAAGCTGTGAAATATTTCCATGGAATCATCTTTGCAAAAATATTTGACATAATGGGAAGCATTTTGCTATACATCTTATTTTGATTCAGTTATTTCTGATATCACTGCAAGCTGGCCTTCAGTATTCTGGCACAGCTATGAATGATTTTGTTCATAAACACACAACAACTCCACTTTTATCAAATCTGCTGGCAAAATACCACAGGCCCTTGTTTTATGAACACCCATTATATGATCATAACATTTATCATTTTTCTTTTAATTCATGCAGTTGGATGAAGCCTTTTTAACCCCTTTAATCTGGTGATGTACTTTCTGGCTTAGTCTTAAAACTTCCAGACAATCTTATTCAACCCAGCAGAGACTTTCTGACATGCAGGGGCCAGACCTAGCCACTATTAACCCTTCAATACCACAAGACCTTCTCATACTGAGTAAAATCATCTGGAGGTAGAAAGAAAAACAGAAAATGTCACCAGATCGAAAGGATTGAGAGAGTTCACTATTTTGCCAACAACAAAGATTACACAATAGACCCTCTCTTTTCCTGATCAAATGGGGGAAGCTTGTTCTGATAATTCGATAAGTCCGATGTCCCCCCCCCCCCTCCCCTTGAAGTGGAATTTCAAGCACATAATGGAAAAATAAACGAGTGAAATAGCAAGGTGTAGAACTAAAAATGAGAACTATACCCATTTTACATGTGCTATCTATCTATCTATCTATTGCCAGATGCCTCAATCCCGCACAGGATGGCCACAAACAAATCGCCTCCATGTCACTCCGTCCACTGCCATTTCACTGCCCTGCTCCCAGCTCACACCCCCCTCTCTCATATACCTCTCCACTCCATCCCTCCATCTCATCCTCTGCCTCTCCTTCCCTCCACCTCACTCACATACACTCTTCTCATCAGTCTTTCACTCTCCATCCTCTCCACATGCCCAAACCACCTTAACGTGTTTCTCTTAACGCTTCCTGTCACATCCACATCCACACCACAACACTCCTTCACTTCCTCACTTGTTAGTCTGTCTCACCATGTGACTCCACATGCTCCTCTCACATAACTCATTTCCAGGAACTGCTCTCACTCTTGACTTCTGCCCCTCCAGCAGGGTCCAAGCTTCACTTCCATATGTTAAAACTGGTATCACAATACTGTCATGTAGCAACTTTTTCACTTCCATTCACCCTCCTGCTTCCTATCACTGCCTTCAAGGAACCAGCAACCATCCCTCCCTGCTGAACCCCTTCAAGCACTTCACCCTCCAGACTTCCATCCTTACTCATCACATTACCCAAGCACTTCAATGCACTCACATTCTCCATATCCTCCCCATCCAATCTCACTGTATATTCACTGACTTCACTTCTCCCGAAGACCATCACTTTACGCTTCCCTACATTCACCTTCAGATTTTGCTTCTTACACACTCTCCCAAACTCATCTACCAAGCCTTGCAGCTCCCCTTTGTCTTCACTCAACAACACAGTATCATCTGCAAACAACAGTACAGGAAGCCTCCAAACACTGCCCTCACTCACTAGGGCCACACCAACATCCACTGCCCAACCTTGTATCTCTTTTATAATTCCATCCATATACAGATTGAACAACCATGGAGACATGACACATCCTTGCTTCAATCCAACCTTCAAATGGAAAAATTCACTCAGTTTGCCATCCACACGCACTGCGGCCTTAGCACCCTCATACATACTCTTCACTGCCTTCAACTTACATGGCTCATAATTTCACAGTCTTGTCATAGCAATTCTTCACGATTAGCCCAAGCAGGAAGAAAAAAACAATGCCACTGTTGGTAACTGCATTCTGAATCGCCTCACAATTTGGTTTGATCCAGTAGGTCAGAGTTGTCTGGAGGTCCCATTTACTGGATGGTATCCGGTGTGTATGACGGTTTGCCCAAGGACCTCAAAGCATTTGTTAAATCCAATATTCGGTCTAGTGGGGTACAGTAAAATGAGGGTTTACTGTACTTTGTCTAGGAGACTTTTTAAACTGGAAGGGCTGGACACAGCCATTAATAACCCCTAAACTAAGTGAGGTCTCCCTAAGCTTCAATAAATCATCCAGAGTGGCATGAACATAATAAATACAAGACCATACAGATAAGCCCAGCCCATTCAATCCCAGGCTGTACTTTTAAATCCATTCTTGCAATCTCCACATGATTATACTCATCTTAGGAGATTTCAGCATGGTGAAATGGTGAAATTAACCTTCATTTACCTCTATGCTAGAAACAGGTTACCTTAAGCTGACTAAGACTGTCTGGAGATCAACTGTTCGTTCGATTTTGACGTATGCTTGCATGCATTGGCCTTCGTCACCTAATGGCAGTTCTCCATGCTGCTCGATCTCTAGCAGCCTCCCTATTCAGTCCTTTATTCCTGAGGTTACGCTCAATGACCTCATCCCAGGTCTTTTTCGGTCTACCTCTTGCAATCCTTCTCCTAACGTTAACACTTCTCTCTTTCTGCACCCAATTATCATCCCCCATCCTCTCCAGATTGAATAGCTTACCAACTGACATCACATGCAGTCAGTACACCAAGCAGTTCCCAATGTATTTATCTTTTAAGTAGTTTAGTTTCGCACAATTTATGAATCCCTTTTAAAAAACAGTACAGTCAAATTGTATATCTCGCATCCTTTTTAGTCTATTTTTACAACTGTCAGACAACTGTGCTGTGCTTAGGAGAAAGGTCTCAGGCTGAGGGAGTCAGGCATGATCCCTATTAATCCGTCAACTATGGGCGAAGTAGTGGTGCTCTTATGCTTATTCTCCCAGTGGAGTACCAGTACAAATTCTCCTAAAGCTTATGGTAACTGAATTATCCTACAGAAGATGTGCCTATACCCTTGAAATCCCTGCAGTCACAAGGTTACTCCCCACAGTTTTATGAAGCTTTTTTTATTTTTCCTGCTACTGCCAGACAATTTTTTTCTGCTCAGGAGAGGTTTCTCGGATTAAACGTTTCAAAATCCACCAGGCTCCTAGTTGGTATTTATAAAGTTGAACATCGTCTAATTCTAAAATTCTTTCATTAACATTACAACAGACTCTCACCACTGGAAGATTTTTAACAGACTCACCACTGGGAGATCTTTAACAGACCCTCACCACTGGGAGATTTTGTACTACCAACCCCCACTTACTGCCTGACTGGAGGTGTGGCAATAACATTTGCAAAAGAACAGTTGGGAGCATGTGTTTACCTTCCTATGTCTCTTACATGTCCTCCAACAGCTCTTGCCATGGCTGGTAAAGCACCTAAAATGCCCAAGTGATGAAGTGATGACAACTGTTCCTATGTGATTTAGTTGTCACTTTAATGTCTACTTTGTGATTAGAAATAGGGAGGTGAGTATGGAAGTCAAGAAGTCACTTCATGATAGTATTGTGATCCCTACCCTGGCGTATGGAAGCGAGGCAGGGACCTTGCTAAAGGGTAACAAGTCAAGAGTGAGATCAGTGGAAATGAGCTACTTGAGAGAAGCATGTGGAGTGACATGGAGGGACAGGTTGACAAATGAAGAAGTGAAGGAACGTTGTGGGGTGGATGTGGATGTGGTTGAGAAGATTAGGAGAAGTACACTGAGGTGGTTTGGACATGTGGAGAGAATGGAGAATGAAAGACTGACTAAGAGGGTGTATGCAGGTGAGGTGGAGGGAGGGAGAGGAAGACCGAGGATGAGGTGGAGGGAGGGATAGGAAGACCGAGGATGAGGTGGAGGGATGGAGTTGAGAGGTAAATGAGGGAGGGGGAAGTGAGCTGGGGGAAGGGTAGGCAAATGGTGGGTGACAGAGCGTATTGGAGGTGGCCTCCCTTTGCAGGATTAGGGCGTTGGGCTATAAATAGATAGATAGTGTTGTAACTTCCAATTCAGAAGTTATTGGGAAGGAAAAGAGCAATTTTTACAGTAATTATATGCAAAACAAAGTTTTGGGATGGTTTCGATTCAATTTTCTCTATGTAACCTACAGTGTTGGGGTTTACAAGAGATATTCATGGTTCTGTGAACTTGCAATGGTTTCCCTAATCAACTCCAGCATACACTGAGTGCCTCCTGTACAACAAAAATTTACAGATAAGTGAATAGACAATAGAGCTCTATGTTTGCATAACACATGGGATGGTGGATCACACTGCAATACTGAATCTTCTATCTATCTACAGCCAGACACCATAATCCCATAAAGGGTGGCCATTTGTCTTTTGAGGTACTTTTTTTACAGGAAGGAATCATAATCTTTAACTCCCAATAAATGTGTTCACTGTTCACTCACTTCCCTTCAAAATTACCAGTACTGTATATCTCTGAACCTGACACAATACTGAACAAATTATGACAATACAATGGGAGCCCCCACAAACTGGAAAAAGATGCCACCGCTAGCCAGACAGCTTAATGTGAAGTGCAAAAGTGGGGTCAACTTGAATTACCCTTTGTTATACCATTTTTGTGTTACTTTACTGAAAATAGGATATTTGTTGAGTTATCTATGTATAATACTGGAGAAAAAAAGGTTTCTTTATCAAAATATAATAGAAACGGAAGGTTGCGTCCATCTAAGTTTAGGGACAGCCTACATGCGAGTATTATAATGCCTGAGTATTGATCACTGACATGTTTCTAGGTGGTAAATGTACATTTGTAAGCAAAAATGGTAAATGGGAAAATGTATTATTACATAACAAATGAAGGAAATATGGTACTTAAACAATCGAAGATCGTATGAACTCACTGAGCTCATATGGAGGCGCTTTCTCATGGGTATGGTAGCGTAGTTTGTGTGCCCACCACCAGGGTCCCAGGGCGGCGCTGATGATGTGTATACACCACACCTGACACCTGCGCCTTTTTAAATCAGCCAATAAATCCGGAAAATATAGTGCCGTGGTCGACTGCGCAGCTAAAATATATGTAGAAAAATAGACTGTAGCAGAACTGAGACATTCTCTCAAAGCAAGAGGATTACCGTGTCTTTAAAAATTCAGGTTGCTGATTTCAGCTGTACAATTTTTACTATTACTGGGTGTATAATGGATAGAATCATGTCAGGATTTGCCAAATGAAAGATTACGATCTCTGGAAACTGTATGATAAATTTTTCCAACAACTAAGATTCATAACACTTGATTAAAATGTGCTGAATGCAAAAACACACAATAAGCTTTCATGGCTTTTAGTAAACTCTGTGGAGAACTTTTCAGCATAAATCTCACTTAGAGCACCAGTAAAATATCTAAGATGTAAATAATACTGGTATAATGCATTATGCATGCGTAATAATCCCGATAGGAATTTTTTTAAAGGAAGGTACACTAACTCTGAGCGGGTTGTGACCCCACGCTATTAAGTGATCTGGCGAACACTGGCAACTTTCAGGAGTTTGCGGGGGCTCTAATTAACATACCTGTCTCAAACAGAGCATGATTTAGATATACTAATGCAGTTCTGAGGCTCTTCCAGACTGGCTGTCAGGGTGGGCCCAATGCTGTTGAATCTAGTTCAAGAAGTCTCAGCTAAATAAAATCATATGATGACAGGAAGAATAAACTATAGTATGAAAAATGTAACCCAAAGTGAATGGGTTCATTTGTTCTTATGGCCATTACCATCCCATCTTTTAGTGGGAATCAGGGTTCAGACAATGATGTTTATTTATCCTGTGCTGTGCCTACCAACTCAATTCCTACTACTCACCAATGGGATGAATAGATGTACCCAGCTTCACTTATAGCTACTGCACTATCCACCCTGCCCCTGTCTCTCTCTCTCTCATCAAGAAAAATACACTAAGCCCTCCATTTTGGCAGGTTTATGTTTGGGGGATTTGCTGTTGGTGGGAAAATTCAAAACATTTTACCCTTTACATTGGCGACTAAAGTCTCACAATTGGCAAATAACTCCATAGCATGAACCACGAACCAATGCTGCCAAACTGAAAAATTTGCAGCCAAATGATTTTTAAAAAGCCAAATTTGAGATATCTGGATGAAAAATGCCAACCTGGCAACCCTATTATTTAGCCGTCAGCTGGGACCACAAACAAGATCTGACCACTCGCTATTTCAATCGCATCGAGAAGAACACAAGGCAATTGAACTTGTAAATGTGGAAGATGACATGGAAGAAGATGAGCATAGCCTGGCAATGGATAATGACTATAAGGGTTTTAATGAAATAGTGGCAGAGGCAGAAGCAGTGACGGAGGCAATGGTGGAGGAGGGTGGAGGAGAGGCCTGCGAGGGGGGCCACAGAGTCAGACATTAGCCTAACTTTGTCAGCCTTGGATACATACTGGCAGTTAAGTCTATCAGTGCACCTCAATTTCTGTTTATGGGTTAGTTTTCAAAAGTTCTGTAAATATACTAATTACTGGACTTATTACCACTCAACAATAGAGTACAAGTAGAATAGGAGAAAAATTAAGCTTTTTATTGACCCCCCAGAATTAATTGAAATTTCCCCCATTTAATTAAGCCCTTGGATTTGGTGAGGTTATTTTGGCACCAATTATTCGCCAAAATGGAGGGCTTACTGTACATTGATCAATCTGGCTGACTCAACTAATGACATCAACCTAACAACAAAATCATTAACTCTTATCTGTTAATACCTTTCATTATGAATGACAAGACCAGTTACAAGCTTAGCTTGTTTAATACGGACGTTGCTACTCCTCACCCTGCCCTAGGGTGGGAAAGGAGGTCCGGATAATGAAGATGATGATGATGATAATTTTACACTGCACCGAAGAAAACTGAAAAATGAGAAGCTAAACAACAGGAACACAAACCCATAAAAAAGTTTATCAATAACCACCTTACATGTGCACATCATGTATACTCTGTGCTCAAATTAAAACAACTGTATTATCTCCAAGTTACTGTTTTTTGCAGGCTTGTAATGTCATATAACATCAGGTTACAGATGAAACACCGTCAAAACAAACTGTAATGCAGGACATGAACGAATCCTCAATATAAACAACTAGTAATCAGAATAAATAACCAACACTTCCTCTCCATTCTGCATGTGTGGGTACCAAATAATATAAACTAAGCCATACAGCTGTCTGGTGAAGATACCTCACTGTTCTTGGATTTGAGAAGCTAGCAGAGTATATGGATCTGGTGTTTTGTATTACACAACTTCATCAATTAACATTCCATATTCAAATGATATTCCTCTGCACCAGGTTCTCTAGACGTTTCTAGTACATTAATATTTACAACCAAAATTAGAAACAATGGAAAGGATATGATTCACAAACAAGATTCTTTTCCACCCTTGGAGTGGATGAGATCATGAGTGGAGGGGTTAATATTGATTTTATGAAATGTTCACTGAATCCAGTCCCAAAAGATTAAATTTAGTTCAGTGAATAAATCACTAAATATATAAGCTCACATATAGTGTCTACAAAATGTCTGCACTAAACATGATACCATTTCCAACATTTGCTACATTGTACATGACTATGCCAGTACTCTTGCCAAAACACAAGCTACTTCACTTTCTGATGTTCACTATCTCTCACCATCACTACAATAGACACTCATTTATCCATTCAACTGCTGTTCGAAGATTCCCATGTACACTTAAACCACAGAAAATGGTATAGTGTGTTCTAACCCTATGGCAACCCCTACTAGCTACTTTCTGACTTGCACACCACTAGCCTAAACTGACTTAATTATGATTCAAGAGGTGCTTTGAGCAGTACTGTAAAATGCAAGAGTGCTTTACATTAAACAAAGCTTTCATTCTCAAAGCACAATAGAATGGGTATTAAGGTGGTAAAGTGGCTGACAAAGCATGACTAAACCAAAGCATTGGTTAAATGATAACTGGATAAATGAGAGTCCACTGTAACTATGCAAGTCTCTCAACCAGCCTATGTGCTCACGATAACTTCAAGGCATATCTTCAAAATTAGGCTGCATCTTGCACTTGCTTATATGTACTAGAGCACCAGGCACTATACTTTACTCTACAGTAGCTGTGAATGTGTCACTGGATATGTTAAAGAGTCCTCTAGGATGAAGTGCCTCATTCACAATATCATTACAGTATTTTAAAAACATTTGTGCACATTACCTCAGTGTCCAATATTATAAAATATGGGATTCCTCATCCACTACTTTGTTACATCACAGAAAATTTTCCAAAATAATTACACCAATACTAAAACAATGGGCAGGAAATAATTATTTAATACCATAACATTAAAAGAAAGCCAACAGAAAGATAAAAATATCAAAGGTACTGTATTAAAAACTCAAATTAAGACTATAATCACAACAATAATATGTCCACAACAAATTTTTGTAATCACTACTTTCCATCAGATGACACTTGGCAATTGAAAAGTTAGCTAATATAAAATTAAAGCTGGTACTGAAATACCAGTACCGTACTTCAGGCTTGACTGATTTCCTAAAGAAAATTATTCAGGTGCAAGCTTCATTACAAATCAACAGTATCTACCAATGTTATACTGAACCTTGCTTGGCGTACGACTGATAATTTAGGCAAGAAACCAGCTTGAACACTGGAAAAGACATTTAGATTAATACCAGTACTCTGATCTTCTATCAGTTAGATTACTCTCTCAATGCAGTATGGGTATTTATTGTCCTTAAGATTCTGGTTTGTTATCTTCACAAGTCCTCCCTCTAAAGGCAATACAAGATACTGTAATGTATAATTTCTGCAATCAGGAAAAACTCATCATAAAATACTAACCAAAGAATTTTATGAAGTAAAATACGGTACAAGGCCCACTAGCTGCAAGATCTTGATAATCATAATTAGCTTGCTAGTAACTCTAAGATGCAAATAGTGGTGGTCAGTACATGCCGATACTTCAACATATCCAGCGATAAAATGAATGAGGTATCCCAGTGTTGCAGCAAAATCAGCCAATGAGAATCTTGAGTCCTAATATAAATCTATCTATTATTCATCTACATCACAATTTATGTGAGAAGCAATATTTTTGCCTGAAAAGTTGCTTCTTCTTTGGGGGAGAAGAAACTGTCTTCACACTCATTACCAAAACTGTGTCAAGCGTCCGTTATCAACACTTGACCAGGCTACTATGAAGTAACTCCTAACCTCCCACACTTCATACTCTGACACTGACCAAAGTAGAAAATATAATGATCTACAAACCCTTCAAGAAATTCTGTGCCAAATTGGGTACATAATATTCCAGGCACTTTACTGCACTTCTGCATAAAAATAAATTACTAAATTCTGTGGAATCCTAAGAAATTCTTAACTACAACCCTCAACTTCTTTCTTTTGATTCATAACAACTGCACATAATGTAAAATTAGCATCTAGAGCACCCTGTTCAGGTTACTCCAAATGAGCTAGAACTCCCCAAGTCTTCAGCTGACTGACTTCTTACCCGTGGCATCCGTGATGCATGCATGTGGCGAGTGTCACTCCCTCTTCTGCGCCCATTTGAAGTCATCAGCACGAGGCTTGTACCCAGTCACCAGTTCTATCAGCCACTCCAGTGTGGTCCAGAATCCCAGCTTTTCCAAGGGGTAGTTGAGCCATCCAGTAGTGATGCAGAAGTAGGTCTCATGCGGGGCAACATGGTGGATGCGGTGATGCCGCTTAGGCAGGATAATGTGCAGGTCCTGAGGAAAAAACACGTTTTGTCACAAACATTGTATCATGTTATATATTAAACACAAAATTCTGGTTCTTCTGATTTATGCATGTATGCCTCATTGCATAACATCAAAACACAGATATCTCTGATCTCCTTTGACTGTGTGACTAATGCAGGTCATCCTTAACCCTCTAAAGGCTCCAGATACGAACAGGGAAACATAAAGAAAGGGAAACCTATCAATAGCAAGCCCTATGCACATTTATCTTTTCTATCACAACACCAAGGTATTTAGACTCCTTCACCAATTCATCTCTTCGATCACCATCACATCACACTCAAGCCATCTTCTCACTCAACAACTATGGGGGAGGCGGTAGCTCGATCGGTAGAGAGTTGGGTTGCCGTCCCGACGGACCCAGGTTCGAATCCTCGCTGGGGCAGGGAACAGTTTAAGGATTTGAATTTCATTAAATCAAGCTTTACAAATCTACCAGAAGACCCGCCGACATGTCGTAAAAATACCCCCGCTAATACCAATACACCAGTCCTGTATGAGACAGCCCTAGCATGTATTCAATATGGACGGTGGGTGTTAGCGCCGAAGTGGTGATATGTAGAGGTGTATGGTATGTAGGAGGACGGCTGGGCCTTGATAGCAGGCTGTAAAAGCCTATGCCCAGAGTCGGACACATAAAAAAATAAAAAAAATCCCATTTATTTACATATACTTTTAGGAACCAATACTCACAGACATCCCAAAACTCTAGTAAACTGGCAGTCTGTAATGTTCCTGGAAAATGCAAGGTATAAAAAGGATATTCATCATTCATTTATCATCCAATCCTACATTGCTCCATAAGAAGTGATGGGGCCCAGGGCCAGGCAAATTGGTCCTGACATTTAAGATAAGAGTGACCAGCCTCACTCATCCCTGAGTAGCACTATGTGAGCAATTAACCCCAACCACTCCTTGGATATAAACCTTCACCTGCTCAATCTGATTGGAGTGCCATAATTACCACTAAACCACCAGGCACCAAAATTTGGTTATACGTTACCAACCAGCGTAGTAAATGGTTTCTTGGTGTACAGTAAACCATTTGGCTTGTCACTCAGTGTATAAAAAGGACATAATACTAACAAATGTAAGGAAAAAAAATGAGAACACTGAAGGTTTACAAAAAAGCAATTCACTGTGACCAGAGCATTGGAAAAAATGACTGGCTTGGGTGATGTTAAGCAAAGAACCTGGAGACTAAAAATGTGTCAGAGGATAAGTGAAAAGGTTGAAGAACGAGAAGAAAGTGACCTAAAGTGAAAATGCAGGTGGGGTGTGGCAGGTAGGAATACGAAGAGGAACAGAGAGTTTTTCATAAATGTTTGTGCAGCATGACCAATGTTCTCACCAAACACCTATTTTAATCATAGAGATAATTTATAGAATAGCTATACCAAGTACTTGGCAGAGGGGGATGATAAAAATGAACAACACTACAGTAGTAATAAATTGTGTAATGGTGGATCAAGGGCTTAGACAAGGTTAAAGAATCTAGAGATAAACTAAACTGCTGAAGGTTATAAGTTAAGGCTGAGACGAAAAGAAGAGTGTACCAATGAGGATGTAAACGAAAAGGACAAAGGATGTGTAGACTGATGTGAAGAAGAGCAAAAGTGAAGCAGCTGATGTTATATATGGTAAATTAATACTGAAAAGACATTACAGAAGTATGAAATTCACGTCCTAATACTTGAGAAAGGTCAGAAAAAAAAGAAAGCTCTGAGATCCTTACAAAAATACATACTTGTGAAAGAATGAAAACATAAGGCAAATGAAAGTAATACAGATAAAAGAGACAAAACGAGTGGATGGCATGTAGATTAGTGATCAGTATAGAGGAGGGGGAAAAAAATACTGAAGAAAGCCAGAGGATTAAATGTGGTGGAAGGGGATGGAGATGTAACATCTGGAGTGGTTGAGATGAAGTGATTGGTTTACTGATTTCAATAATGACATTTCCTAGGCCTGGAGATGTTGACTCTTTCAGTAACAGGTATCTTTATGATGGAACTGATTTTAAGCAAAATTATTCACAGCTCATAATGTTACTCTAAGGTACACACATCATCACCCTGAAAAAGTCAACTGCTGGATGGTCTCCCACGTCTTTCTTTACACCTGATATAACTGAACATCCCCTGCACAATATTCCATGGATTAAGTTTCAGTTAAAAACTACTTACCATAAACAATCGTGCCTTTACTAAATACAGTATTTAGCTAACAAAGAAATGCAACAAACTGCCAATCTTACTGACCTGTAATAAAGTGACCCAGCGTGGGAGGCCAAAATAGGTGTGTGACCATTTGTGTATCTGCCAAAGAGAGGTTAATTAGTTTTCATGAATAAAAAAATCATTACATGGTCACCATCACTGACTCACCCATATTACCCACTAATATACAGGGTGGTCGGCTCTAAAACCAAGAAGCAGAAAGCAGAAAGCAGGAGAGCTATTAACAATGTGCCAAGTGAAACAGGTCACCCATACCAATTCACTAACCATTCAAGCCTTCAAAATTCTTGGTCTCAATGCATGGCAAAATATCTGTTAACAGCCAGACACCCTAATCTCAGGAAAGGCGGCCACAAACAAACCACCTCTGTCATTCTTTCCTTTGACATCAAGTTGCCTTCTCTCTAACTTGCACCCCTCCCTCATATACCTCTCTATAAATAGGTGACTACTAGTGCCTGTGGGGGGGGGGAAGGAATCTATACACAGAAGTACTTCACTCATCCACTCTCATCCTTCCATCATATTTCCCAAAAAAGGCCCACTCTACTCATTTTCCCAGCCCTTTTACTCATTTAAACATAATGATCAAATCTCTCAATAAAATCAATATCATTCCCCTTAACCAAGTCCAATATCAAACAACACAAAACTGATAGAAGCCAGTTTGGTTATACCGTAATATATCAAAATCTCTTCCTGAACTACACCTAACCACTATTTACAAATTAAGCTGACCTGAAAACATAGGCATATTTTTGCATATTTTTGGAGAAACAGGGCTCAGTTCTCATACTAAACTAGCTACCATTGGGGGTTATTTCAAGTGGAATATGGAGCAAATCACATGAAAAAAAAAAAAATGTAGAAGCAAGGACACAATTCTTACCTGGTTGGTAAGTGAGACAAAGATGGCAAGCAGGTAGAGGTAGGAAAACCAGTAGTAATTGTTCTGCACCTGGTCATTGGTGGTGCAACAAAAGTGATAAGTCATATAGGTTAGGCCAGGAATGGTCAGCATGAAGTTGTCCCCATTGGTCTCAATGAAATCGTGGCGAGTGATGGAGGTGGGGTCAATGTGATGCTCCCGGAATGGTCGGATGAAGTTCTGTTGGTAAAAGAGATGATGAGCGTAGCAAAGATGGGGAGATATATTGCCAACATAACAGGATTTCTTGCACCTCTTCCTTAATGGTTTACTTATTAGCTACTCCTAATTACTTTCTTGTATGTTACTTATATCTTTTTCAGACCAACCCAGTATGCACAGATAACACACAGACTATTAATGCACTTTTTAAAAAAAGTCTTGGGGAATCTACTCATCTGATGAGAGTACATGCAATGAAGACCAAGGCACAAACTGACTTACAATTAATTCCCTGCTGTAACTTATGTATGTGGTGCCAATGAGATGCCTACATGTGGTGGTTGCTGTGTATCCTGGGTGGAGCACATGTGCCGTCCACCTGAGGCTCCAAACCTCCTCGTATTTCCAAGCACTTTGTCATGGGACGGCCCCTGGTTCATCCCAGGTTAGGCACTGTTTACTACAAGGGGATGCCAGATCCCTACATGGTGTATGTACTGTTCTGTACCTATATGACCCCACAGAAGCACTCCAACCATTCAACCACATTTGGTTCACATGAGTGTAAGGAGGGAAGGTTGTTTGCTTTAGTCCCAAATGACATTCAGGGATGAGCAGGTGGCCACTCTCACCTTAAATGTCTGGACTGAATAGCATAATCTACACTCATGCTGGGACAATAATGGATAACAGATGTGCAAATATATGATACAGTAACAAGATTAGGCTCAATCACTGACAGCATACCCTTACGTCATTAAATTTGAAAACTGTATTTATCTGTTTTGTTGCTACAGATGCACTAAGGGATACGGTTCAGTGCAAAAGTATATGAGAATCAGCCAATAAAATTTAAAGAGGGTTTAAATCTACAGAACTTTAACTAACCCTTGTTATCAGCTAAGACTACCATCTAATGTGCTGATTCAAAATGGAGATACGGTATCCTAAGACTGCATTCTCATTGTTAGGTAGGCTGCCTAACATCTCTTCCTTAACTGCTTACTTATGCCTATGACATTAATAACTTCCTGTATGTGCTTTAAGCAATCTGTTAATATTACAAAACAAAAATGAACAGACCAGAGAATAGGAAACTGCTGCATACAAAGTAACTCACTAAGGAAGAGGTACTAGGCAGTCTCCTGAGCTGATAAGACTGGATTCTATAGCAAGTTTGTTTCCATCTGATGGAACTGGGCCACTCTCACATCTTGAATACTAGTTCATGGTTGTGTGAAATTTGATAAGCCTTAGTTATGAGGTAGGAATTATTCATTTTGGTTACCAGTCAAAGCAATCCTCCAATCTGCCTATACCTGGCTATCAACCAAGCTGATGGAGGTTGGGGAATCTTTGTCAGATGAAAACAACTGAATTATAATACCGAAACAGCAAAGAGAAGTGGAGTTGCCCCACCTTGCCGAGGATGGGCAGTTCAACAGAGCCCCAGGTGTCGGCAGCCCAGTGCACCAAGCCAGATGCAAAGTCTGCCGTGAAGATGCCAGCCAGTGCCACCAAGAAGATGGTTGTTACTTTCTCAATTTTGAAGTGGATGGCCATGAAGTACAGGTTCACCACCATCAGCGTAATGCAGATACAAACACATACTATCTCTTGCATCCGCTTTCCTGTAACATTATACTCACTTATCAACATGGAATATAATGTACTGATTTCCTTCAATGGTCATGGTAAATGTGCAATGGAAAAATTATACAGTGCCCACAAAGTGAAACTGTTAATTGTAAGGATGCCACACAACTTCAGTAGGTAAATATAAATTTTTTTTTTTTAATAACTTCATCAGTCCATGGCATTGTGTTTTAACATGCAAAAGTGCCTAATACCTATAATTATAATTTACATTTTACTTGTACATGGTGTCTGAATGCAAAATGACAAAAAAAAAAACAACACTGCAACTAGCTATATGTGCAAGCAAACAAAAATACAAAGGATGCCATCGTCATAATCCTAATGCAATTTCCTGTATTCATGGTGAGAAGCACGGCTTTTATAATCGTTTGGAAGGGCATGTGCTAAGGAAAGAACCCTCATATACACTTCCCCATCTCCTATGCTGGAGGTATAAGGCTGCTTACATAAAAGTGCTGGACTGTTAGAACATCGCATCCCTACTGTAATACTGTACAAAGCTGACATATTACCAGTATTATTATTACATATCAGTAACATATATGATGAGAACTCCCATTATAAAAATGTGACATAATGTACTGTATTTCCTCTTTTCAGATATTATCCAGCTTTGTCAAGGCTTATAATACAAGACAGTACAGTCTTCCTCTCACAATGTTACCCTCTCTTCAGCTCCCATTCCACAGTTACTCTTTAGTTAGATCCACATTATCTAAAAATTGTGTTGTGATGCACAAGAATGTACCATAATTCTACAGGTTTTTCTTCATACCAGCCACAGCTCTCACACAAAATAGAGATCTGGACAAAGGTAGCTATTATATCAGCCTGAGTTTAATATGCATCCTAAGCATGTACAATAACGTAACATCTAACCAGTGTAGTCTATATTGGTTGCTGAAGGCATTTTGAAAAGAGCCATTTCTGGAGGTTAATTTGTGCTCTTGGTCGACCATCAAATTTGGGGATTTTCTTTTGCCAGCTGATATATCTCACATTCCAGTTTTACTCAATGAAATAATGCTGCAAATCTACCTATCTATCTATATCTAGTCACTATAATCCTGTAAAGGGTGGCCGTTTGACTTTGAGTTAGTTGTTTTAAGGGGAGGGTCACTAACCCTCCGTCAATCCGCTTGCTGACATGAAGGGTACATGCATGGGTCAGTTATAAGGTTACCACCCAGCACCGTAAATTTCCTGGCTTACAGGAAACCATTAGGCTTGTCACTTCATGTAATGTTACCAGAAAAGGAAAGAAGAGTAATAAAAGGTGACAGGAAAGATGGGAGAAATAGGATGAGAGGAGGACTGAAACAGAAAAAGAATGAAACAGGTGAAGGAAGAAGTATGCTGTAAATAAATCCTAAAAAGGCTGGAACCACCAATGAAATACCATACATAGGTGAGAGGATGCTTAGGCAAAGTGGTACACCACTTCCGTATGCTTTTTCCTTTTCTTTTTTATGTGTCCGACTCTGGGCACAGGCTCCACAGCCCACTACCAAGGCCCAGTCGTCCTCCTACATGCCATACACCTCTACATGTCACCACTTCGGCGCTTAACACCCACCGTCCATATTGAATACATGCTAGGGCTGTCTCATACAGGACTGGTGTATTGGTATTAGTGGGGTTATTTTTACGACATGTCGGCGGGTCTTCTGGTAGATCAGTAAAGCCTGATTTAATGATATTCAAATCCTTAAACTGTTCCCTGCACCAGTGAGGATTCGAACCTGGGTCCCACGGGACCGCAAGCCAACTCTCTACCGATCGAGCTATGCTGGTACACTTGACTGAGTAATTCAGTCTATTACGGTAGCTATTTAGTTAGGAAGGTCAAGGGGGTCTGGGGGAGCACGGTTCCCTCACACATACCAACACAACACCTTAGCTAAACATTCTCTCACCAACATGGTGTTGTACCATTACCCCTTATCATGTGGCCTATATCATTGGGCATTTCACAATTGCAACTGTTCTGCAACAATACTTCACTGATAATCAGTGTTGGCAGAATGTAAGATAAGCTGACTGGAAAAGGGAAACTGCTAAAATTCAATGGCTGTCCAAAAGCACAAATTGATCTTATTAGCAAGTAACCACTGAGACCCCTCTTTTATGCAACAACCAACCATTGGCTTCATTCATATCTGAAATAAAATTTATTACCACAGCATACCAAACATGAACTTGTATGATTTACTGCACCGACATTATTTATGAACTGGTCTATTTTACAGTTAACAGCTCTCTAAGCATTAACTCTGGATCTACTTTTAACAAACAAAAAGGTAAAAATCCCAAGTTAGTTGTGGTAGCTACATAATTACAAACACTGCTGCTCTCAGTTGTCTGCCCTTTCCTCGTCTCCATCCTTCTTGCCTTCCAGCCTCTTCTGTCTGTCTTTCTTTCTTTGTCCTTCTGCCTATGGGTGACTTTACACTCTCTCTTGTCTTTCTTTCCTACATTCTTTCCTCATTGTTCTGCCTGTGGGTGACTCTACACTGAGTGACAAGCCAAATGGTTTCCTGTACACCAGGAAACCATTTACTACACTGGATGGTAACCATATAACCAAATTATGGAGCCTGGTGGTTTAGTGGGTAATTAAAGCACTCCAATTGGATTGAGCCGGTTAAGGTTTATATCCAAGGGATGGTTGGGGCTAATTGCTCATATATGCCACTCAGGGATGAGTGAGGATGGTCACTCTCTAAATGTCAGGACCACCTTGCCTAGCCCCGAGCTCCTACGCTCCTGATGGGGCAGTGTAGGATTGGATGATCGATAGATGGATGAGAACTTTCCATCACAGAAAGTATTTGTCACTAACTATATACAAGATCTGACATGTTCTTTCTACAGTTCATCCCAGCTTTCAACTGGAGGTGTATTTTGACTCACAAAGATGTGGCTTCAATTTCACAATATCTCCAACACTATATGGTACTGCATAAAGAGTGATAAAAGTATAGAGTTCCTTTACACACACTTTCAGAGATGATATCAACAAAGCTTCACTTCCAGTAAGTAGTATTTATCAATATAAATGGCTTTCCTTCTTTGGCATTACTTTCAAATATTGGTTTGAGATTATTAATAAAGTCTGGGTGGCTTTACAGATACAGTACAGTAGATGAAACCAGCAATTTAAAAGAATGTCAAAACTGAATCAATCAAAAAAACTATTGGGAAAACCAAATCTGAATTGAAAATGGGTGAAAGAGGACTTTCAAATGTTTCCAAAAATATTCTTGGTCATTAAGGTGAATAAACTGAAATATTCAGTTCATAACTACACTACATGACAGTGATTGTGGGCACGGTCACGGCAATTAGGCTATGTAAAAGCAATTATTGTCTCTAAATCTTTCCAAATTATACATGAGTTCATCCTGAAAGAGAGAGGGGGTTGGGTATGGTCAGGTTAACTCTGATACTTCACCAGAACTGACAAGATGAAATAACCTGCATATTATTCAATGCATTTTTAACAAAACCATGAATGATATGTCACTAATTCACAAATGTGTGCCACTTCTCATACACAACTTCATGCTAGGGAATCAGATGGCACTACGTATATGGAAAAACAAATCCGTTAATAAGGTCTGTCACGATAGTTTGCTAATTAATAATCTCGAACATGAAATTAAGCACACAGTAAAATTTATGGTAATCATATGGGCGAATGGAAAGTAACACTCAAGTATTTTAATTCCCGACAATATTAAATCACACAATGGGAATTGCTCTGTTGGTCCTGGTTAGAGCAGCAGCGAAGGCCAGTGTGTGAGAGGAAGGAGGCAGCAGGGGGTCCACAAAACCTGGTCTGCCTGCCCTCTCTCTCACCATCACCACAGTCACCAATCTCTCACCTCTGCTGTAGAGGCTAGCCAGCTCCTTGGCGCCTTTGTGGTAGGGTCCCCAGCGAGGTTTGATTTTCTCCTCTTCATTTGTGGCCGAGTTATCGTTAGGGTCTTCCTCAAGCATAGAGTTGTTGATGATCTGGTCCTCGGTCTTGACGGGACTCAACACAGAAGTCGCCATCTTGACCCGGGACTCGCCCAACACTGACTCAAATTCTCCACATCAACCCCGCTTCTCTATACTGCACCATTTTCTTTATCTGGAGAAAGGTATATATTTTTCTTTACATTCCTAAAATTCTTTTTTATTTTTATGTGCATTTTGGCTCAGTTATATCAATGTAAAAGTAATCGTTATACAAATTATACGCCAGCTACATTCTTATAGCAGTATATTCAGTTTACTGATAATTGGTTTCATTTAATTTTAAATGCATTAATATGTTGTTATATTATTTACAACTCACATGAAATTCTACACAAATGCATTAGAATAAATATGTCAATAACCTTCGTAACTAAACAACAGGGCTAGTGAGAGGGTGCAGCAAGACGGAAATCTTGATCAAGGAGCCTTTCTCTCCAAACGCAAATTCATCTCAGCCATACCTTAGTCTGACTCATGACCCACATCAATGGTTTGTCTGATAATCTGAGGATTAACATAAGGGTCAAGAATAACAGCTCGCTATCCTGTGCAGTTACATAAGCTGTCAACTCACGTAAGTACATTAATGAATAACATCCTTATCACATTTACATTTTTTTTTTTTTTGCGTACATTTACAGCTTCACAGGGAACTGATATGCTAACAATAAAAAAAAAAAAAAAGTGATAAGGCTGATTATTATATGGTGATTTTGGTGAAAACTGAATTGAAATATTTATTGTAAAAGGTACAGAGTGCTTATACAACTAAAAGTGGTGGGTCTTCGGTCTTGCCTACACCTTCACCCAATACAGTTACATACAGTTTTGGTGAAAAAATCTGCTCGTTTGCGACAGAAAAACACTAGGAACATTAATGATACGGGAACTGTCCAAAAGAGAACCAGCTGGGGTCACAGCTCCAACTGTACTTTTGCACAAGAAATTTTGAAATGGACTGTATGACCCTATTTTGATGAAAACAATGCCACTGAAGTTGCGCAGTATTTTGGCAGAATACAGGCAGTTGCTACACTGTACAATTTACCAGCAAAGCCAAATGTGCATTAATCCGTTGCCTAAGAGCGAGTGTAGTGATTTAATAGAAACTGCTACTCCGTGTATCGTGAAAGGTTATGGAATAATGTCGGCATAACTATAGAGTGAAGGAGCAGGTGGTGAGCAACAGGTCATCGTAGCCATTGTACATTGATCTATGCTGCGTTATGAAGGAAACTGCAGTTTTCTGGAACTTCACGATTTCTCTGGAAAACCAAAGCATTCCTGATATGTTTCCAAGCGGGCATGAACACAACACTGCCTTTGCCTATCAATGTGTACAGTAGGCTACTTGTACTTGCACATTTTGTAGAAATTAACGGTGCATGTAAATATTACGTCATTAATGCTGGTGGAGAACCTTTGCCAGCCAATAACATACCTTTCCAGTAGAAACTTATATCCCTCTCATGTGTTTCCTAAGCTAAATAAAATCGTGTGGTGATAACCTGATATGAATTACAAATACTCCATCAGACTGAAGGGGTTATCTATGACATTAAAATTATACCACCACCACCACTACTACCACCACCAACAGCA
>JAGKTI010009781.1:0-30082 GCA_018397915.1 Birgus latro
CTATAGCTAATAATTTTCTTGACGTCCTTCCTCATGAACAGCTGCATATACACTGAGCTTGGAACACAGTTGGTGTGAAGGGCTTACAAATCTGACGCCTCCACGCGACGCTAATTAACGCCTGTGTCAGGAAGGAAATTGCCTGTATTGTTGTATGCTGATGATGATGCTCTGTTAAGTGAAGATGAGTGAGAGTTGCAAGGCTTGGTGAATGTGTCTGGGAACTATATATCTGAAAGTGAATGTGGCAAAACTTAATTGTGGTCTTTGGTGAAATGAAGTCAGACTGCATAGTGAAGCTGAATGGTCTACAAATAGAAAATGAGATTGACTTGAGATATTTAGGTAGTGCGATGAGCAAGGACGGGAGTTTAGAGGAAGAAGTACAAGTAAAGGCACAGCAGGGAAGGAAGGTTGCTGGTACACGGAAGGCAGTGATAGGGAAAAAGGAAGTGAACACGGAAGTAAGGAAGTCACTGCACGAATGTAGTGTGATCCCCACTCTAACGTATAAATATGAAACTTGGAAGGACACAAGTCAAGAGTGAGAGGAGTAGGAGTTAACTGAAAGAAGTATGAGTAGTTACATGGAGAGACAGATAAACAACTGAGGATGTTAGGGAGAGTTGTGGTGTTGATGCGGATGTATGGTTTAGTTATTCGAAGAGAATGGAGAATGAGAGTATATGTGAGTGAGGCGATGGTGGTGGTGCGGTGGGAGAAAGGAAGGCGGATACCGAGATGAGATGGAGGGGTGGAGTGGAGAGGTATATGGAAGAGGGTCGTCACAGTGAAGGGAGGGCTGTCCGATAGTGGAGGATCGCGTGACAGAGGCAATATGTTTGTAGTCACTCCACTGGGATTAATGCAGCTGATTACAGGGAGATCGATAGTCAAATACATAGACAGACACACAGACATAGACTAATAAAGAGTGAACAAAGGTAAAGCTTATCATGAGGGCACGGGTCTAAGAAACAGTTACTATTTGAACTTCAACCTACGAAGCGCTACGCAACATAAGCTTCTTTTTTTCCATATTCTTGTTCAAACAGCAGTAGAGTGGAGGACCTGGATGCAGATTCCACTGCTTCCTGTAGTATTCTAGAAGATTTAGACTCCATAAAAATGAAACTGTCTACCTTAATGATCTTCCTGTAGTCGATAGGTATGAGTTTACGATAAACCTTTGCTTCTCAGCCAATGAACACGTGTTGCACAGGTAGTCACTGGACATTTCTTTAGTCTATCCACTTTAACCTGGTCCACACTTTTGTCTTTCAGCTTAAATTCCGTAGTTCAGTGGCAGAATAAGAGATTGTAATACTACGGCTTTACATTCTTTCCATAACACTTCTTCCTGATTAAAACCATATTTTAGTCTCAATCTCCCGGAAAGATAGCAAGTTTAGGTCAAGTTAAAGTGAACATGGTATACGTTGGAGCGACGGCCATTCACACTATAAACGTGCGGCAGAAATATCCACCTTTTTACGTTAACGCCCTCAGACCGATGGAGTGTTATCTCACTTTAATCTTCCTGCTTGCATAGGACATTAATTTTGTTGTTAAAATGTCCGCTGATAACACAACCCCTCTAAAGCGAAAAGTCTCTCCTAAAGTTGAAAAAAAAAAATCCTATGTAAATATTAAGAAAAAATAAACTAATGTGTATAAACTTGTATGCACATATAAAAAAAAAAATGAACAATCGGTGTGAAATGGTTAATGGGTTTGCGGGAACGACCTCTTATGTTATCGATGTGTTGTGGAAAAAAAAAAACTAATATTATGAATCTGTTGCGAAATCCGTCTCTTGCGTTACAATTTTGATACTTGCGTTGCTAATGCGCTGAGGGGACGGGCATCCTTGTTAATTATTTTGCAACTGGCTCCTTTGTACCCCTGTATCTTTTATCTATCCTGCTTCTTGTCAGCTTTTACTTTCTTTGCCATTGATTTTCCGTGAATGGTTTAAATTATTTCGGATGTGTTCGCTTTATCCAATGACACTCTCTTTCTCTGTGTCTGTCTGTCTATGTCAAACACACACTCACACGCACACACACACACATACACAAACATACTTACACACACACACACATACACAAACATACTTACACACACACACACACACACACACAATGCTGCTTGTGCTACCTAATAATCCATTATAAAGTTTTTGAATCTTTTTTTACCTGCTCTCCCAAAGACTGCAGTTTCATTAGGGAAAACTCCAAGGTCTCTTTGCATCTACTGATCTTTCTTCTTAACCTGGTCCAAAATTTTGTCCTTTTTTAAGCTTATTCAGTTAACTTTTTGGCAGAGAACAGTATACTACATTTTTTCATCCTTTCCATAGCACTTCTTCGTAACTAGCATTATATTCCAAGGTTGATTTACTGTTACAATTCAGTATTCACCAAGAGAGCTGGCAGTTTTAGCCCAAGTTAGTGGAAAAGGAAGTATAGTAGGCTGTTGGTGAAAACGGGTCAATTCCGCAGTGTCTTAACCTCCTTCGTGTGGCGACGTCCTTTATATATTGTACTTGCCACGGCCAGACGTTTTATTCAGCAGAGTCGCTACGTAGTCAGGAGGACAGATATAGCCCTCATTAACCCCCATATTAGAATAGGCTTCCCTTATCATAAATGGAACTCTCTAGAGGCAGCACTAATTTAAAAATATAATACATCATTGGACTGAAGGGGAAAGTGGCGTCCCAAATTCAGACATTTCATACTGCAGTCCCAACCTATAAAGTGCATGTTGAATGTGTGTAAATATGTAGAGGAAAGATGCCCTTCAAGAGGTGTTTTAAACCAACTTGTGCATTCTAAATTCACACATACATTCAAAGATTTTTTCATAGTTTCGGATACAATACAGAGTACATGAACCTGCCCGCCAGTGTTAGGCTACCCTCTGCTGAATAATATCATTTGTCAGTGGCCAGAACAGAGCCGAGTTGCTAGCTTCGTCTCGGAAAATGTTGCACGAAAGGATTTTATTCCACCTCCCACCAAATATTATGAGCTTAGTACCTTCAGAGGTTTTGGTGTGGCTGCCATACTCTGTTCACTTTATCTTGGCCTAAAATTGACATCTCTCCTTTTTGAATGCTGAGCTGTAGCAAGATAAAATCATTAGAACATGATGATTGTCACGAAGAAGTTCCATAGAAAGACTGTAGAGCCGTGGCATTGTCTTTTTCTGCCACTGAGCTACGTGAAATATGCTGCAAAGGAAGGGAAATCTAGGCTAGGTTGAAGTTATTTGACTATATCAATTAAGAATGATCTTGATAAATTGCAGACATGTCTTAACTACCGCCATATTACTTTCCGTTTCTGCCACATTATTTTGTTTTTTTAACAGGTTATTTTCTTCTACAGAGTGAATTAAGCGCTGAAACAAATGGATTAATTAACGGTGCATAGGTACAGCTGGCATAAAAAGTCCTGTCGTTTCTCCGGTTTCTTCCTTCACGGATCTTGAAAATCAGTGTGGCGGACCGGCAGCAAATCAGTCTCGGTTGTTGCAGATCACCACACTGATTTTGAAAACGCAGGGAGAGGAAAACAGGAACGGCGAAAGGACTTTTGATGCTGACTGTACAGCACTTTTGTTAGACACACGGCTGACATCATTACAGGCCAGAGTTCCATGCCAAACACCTGAATCCCGATGACCTTATACTGATGCTTTTCTGTGTTCAGTCTTCTATTGTCAGTCCATATATAAGATCCGCTGTATAGAAACACCCTCTTCACTGAGTGGGAGAATGACGGCCGGAATCAAACCTTCCCCATACTGGCCTAAAGGGTGAATGGAAAAGGGATGGTACTAATGAGAGATACTTGTGAAACTCAGTGTGTTGTACTGGTTGTTTATATATGTCGAAATTCGTGCAAAGACAACCATATAGACTTACGTATACATCTGTGTTCGTAAATATGGAGGCCTATGTATGAATGTCTGTCTGTATGCATATATTTCAGCAAGCTTCATCTTTTCATCTGTCTGTCTGTCAATCTGTCTTTTTCTGTTGCCAAATGGTACTCGTCAACAGGCTATCCAGGTGTATTTTTCGTACCTATTCAGAACTAGCTCTTTCCACAGCACAATATATCTGCTCTTATCTACTCTCCCGCCTTTTCGCATCCCTTTCTTTTCCATCTCTCTTTGTCCGCCCGTCCGTCTCTCTCTCTTCCCCAACGCTATTTCCAGGGTCATTAACACTGTATTTCGAACTCTCTGGTTGTATCCTTCCTCATTACGACGGACATGCAACACTCATTTATCTACCACAATTACACCCTCTTTCTGTCCACCTCTCTAAGGAAGGAGTCAAAAAGCACTCTCATTCCTCCACTGGTCAACTCTAAAACTGCCTCTCTCAGTCCTTTTTTCTCTTCCTACAAACCCCAAGTCTTAGGCAAAATGTATGGTATTGTATCTGACTATTTGTAGCTGTGTAAACCCATATTAGCTCCACTGCATGAAACGACCTTCCTGGATGGAGCGTAATAGCCAGAATTAACTCCTCCCCATGCTGGTGAAGTATGAATGGTGAAGGGGTGTCTGTGGGAAGCGTGATGTCGCAATGGATATGCTTATGTGTAATCGAGTTTATGTATGTCACAGGTCTAACCCACAAAATGCGTACATATAAAGGGATGTACTTGAAGACCTCATCAAAAATTAAAGCCACAGTTGAAGCTTCGACCTCCAGACTCGAGCCACACGTATTGCTAGACCAGAACGCCACCAACCGATCCACTGCACACGCCTCTAAAGGCAAAGATATTGATTCTGGCAAAGTCAGATTCAGTTTTCTTCGAGAGGGAAAACTTTTGCTGCTTCACGTCTTTTTTTTATTTTTATTTTGCATAAACACACACACGCACCCACACCCATACCCACACCCACACCCACAGACACACACGACAGTAGTAATAGTAACAGCAGTAGTAGTAGTAACAGCAGTAGTAGTAATTATTTATAGTAGTAGTAATTATTTATAGAATTCTTCAAAAACTTAAAAAATTACTTATAAGTAGAGTACAGACATGCTGAAAGCATTTACAAAAATTGATATCTGCCTGTCAGGGAGCTTTGGCTCGACAGACAGTCGCTATCATATTGTAGGTTACTGTTTAACTTTTGTATATATGTATATATTAATGGCAATAAATATTTACTTACACACACACACACACATACATACATACAAATATACACACGGACACATGCACGCACGCAAGCGGACACACATGCACTCTCACTCTCCGCTTTTAGATCCATAAGCATTTATAGGAGCGATCCTGTCCATCTCTCTCTAATAGTTTTCTGAAACGTTGTGTTTCACTCCCGTAGACTTTAGCGACTTTAGTGAAATCATATCACACCAAATCTCCACACCACACTGCACCACAACACACCACACCACACAGCAACACACCACACCACACCACACCGTACCACACCACCCTCTCTAACTCAACGACACAAAATCTCCCATCCACAGTACACTGCAGCAAGAGTATTAATAGCAGGGCACTGAAGCTCCCGCATCTAGTACATCAGTAATTCTTTCACAGACGATGAAACCTTCAAAACAGGAATGAATCTGCATATACTGCATTTGCAATCATTGTTTTAGAGGCGTTTAGAGGTGTGTGTGTTGTAGGGGGAAAAAATTCTACGTCGTACCTGGATAGCCACTGTGCTGACTCAACGATACCAGATATCAACAATCTCAGAAATGAAAGTTGCTAAGTCTCTCTCTCTCTCTCTCTCTCTCTCTCTCTCTCTCTCTCTCTCTCTCTCTCTCTCTCTCTTTTCTTTCTTTATCAGTTTTAAATTTGCTCCAGTCATCAACATACATCACATTCTCCTCCCTACACCCTCTAACATACAGCTGATGTCCATTATTCTTCCGAGGATGACAGCGCTAACGTCAAAGCATGGATCAAAGCACAAAAAAGATAGTTTTATATAATTGTACCTGAACTTCCTAGGAAAGTTGCTGAATTTTCTAATTATTTCTTCAAACCTCCCTGCAGCTATATTACTAGCTTCTACCACAGTGACAAAGTCTGAGTCCTGTAAGGAAGTGATGACTAAGTCATCAATTTTCTTAGTTATCTTCTGTATTCAACACTCAGAAAAAGCATAAACTCTTCCCCCTAGAACCAATAGCCTACTCCTTCTGTTGGTCATAAGTTGCCGACAACTATGAGGCTAAGCTCATCTTGCACTTCTTCTTCCTCAACCCGAAAGCTATTCTTGGTAACTCCTCCTTTTCCACTGTCTACCCTGGCTTTTCACCCCCTCCTCACTGGTTGCAAAACATCCTAATCGTCTAATCGGATCTCAGTTTTGATCATTCTAGTTTCTAGATTACCTTCCTTGATTAAAAACTCACTTTCCATCTCCTCTGTATATACTGACTTAGTCATAACTTGCCCTGTGTTTTCCTCCCACCTCTTAAGCCATCACTCAACACACTAATGGCTTCACTATTTTCTTTTTCTAATTTCAAAGCAACGCTAGTATAGCTAACATGTAATAAGCCATTGCTTGAGCCAACCTTCTACTTTGACCTAAAACTCCTATAAACGCTCTCTAATACAGGAAGGGCAGGGGAGATGCCGCTTACAAGCCATCTTGGTGAGGTTGCTGAGTGCTAGTGAGATGTCCATCTGGTCACCAGGGCCTCATCAGCGAGAGGTAGCTATGAACATTTAAATAATTTAAAATCGGGCTTTCAGAGAAAGGAGAAATGGAAACTATGTGGTCCACTTTAGGATTAAGACATTCAAAGAAATGCGAGAGAGAGAGAGAGGTAGAGTTTAGGGAAAAATAAAGGACATAGACTTTACTCAGAGACTGACAGGATAGCTGTTGCTAAATTGTAAAGAATTCAGATTTAAATTAGGGAATACAAGAACAAGTTAGATTGTTCTGTACATAAATGCAACAACCTCCTTTGGCTTTGAAATAAGTACAGAGAAAGTGAGAGGATATCAAAGCAGGTCCCATATCAGTCGCTTCAATCAGTTGGGTTTTGACTTTAAAAAAAAAAAGAAGTTAGGTTTAAAGGAGGGAGAATAGTGAACAGAGACGAAGTTGGAGGAAAGGGCATGCATATTACAGAATGTGTTAGAAAGGGGCAGTGTTCATGGACATCTCGGTTGCCTGTAACCAGGAGGGTGGCCGTATGTGCTGGTATGTATTTTCTACTCCTCCCCACCCACCCACTTTTTCACCCCTTAGGAACTCCGAGACTAGTCGTAAGGTTGCCTAGTATCATATTAAAATTGTGAAAAAGGTGTTTACAGTATGTTTGTAATTCAGTGAAGGTAATTAGGATAAAACGTTATAATAAGTATGCTGGAATAGTGTCTGAGTTAATGAACTACTTAAGGTCAGCAAAGAAAAAGAGTCGGAAACTGGGTCTTGAGAGCAAGTGATACGGGATCCCCAGTTCTCCATCAAAAAACATCCATCAGCCTCATCAGTACCTCCCGGCTCGACTTGTGCCACATCCCCCTCCCAAGCTGCGAATTAATGTCTTTGCGTTATGTGTGTACATTGGTGCTGGGTGTGTTTAATTGTCCATAACGGCCCCTCAAGGTGTCTCCGCCCCTCTCGCTACACCAACGCCATCTAGGAGCGGGTTATTGTACCAGCACACACTCCAGTCCTCTAACCTACTCCATAAGCCCTCCTGGCTCGATATTACACGGATAAGAGGACAGGGAGAGGGGTGAAGGCGACAGTAGGAGGAGAGAGAGAGAGAGAGAGAGAGAGAGAGAGAGAGAGAGAGAGAGAGAGAGAGAGAGAGAGAGAGAGAGAGAACCAACACTGACAATAATGTAGGATACCACCTTTCTTCACCCTAATCTCATTTCTTCATAAGTTTTCGCCTCTCCAGGGAGATTAAAAAAAAAAATGGCCTTTTTATTGAAGCAAGAAGGAGAGCTCAGGTAGTCAGTGGGTTAATGGGGACTGTTCTGTTCCTAAACGCGTCATTACGAATGGTTTCTGAAAAGTTAGCAAAATCGTATGCACTTTGAAACAGCAGAAAAAAGTAATAGATTTTAAAACCGCACCCTGCGCTGGAGAGGGACGCCTTCTCGTGGTGGCACCAATATAACGGGGTGGGTTCGTTGTCCGGTTATACAGATCGTAGAAGAAGGTGTGGACTCTAGAATAAGGACAACTTCAGCCTGTGGTGCACTAAGGTTACGGCCAGATATGCTTGCTTAATGATGGAAACAGCGACAATGACAACAACAACTATTACCACTGCCACTACCACTACTATTGCCACTACTACTACTACTACAAACATAATTCCTCGCCCCACCTTCTTACTGTCCCCACTTGTGTTGACGTAATCACCACCTTGGTAATCATGACCTAGGTTAGTCTTAAACTTGAATGGTTCCTCGTCAACTATCCCACCCCTACACACACACACACACACACACACACACACGCACGCAAGCACGCACACTATCTGTCTATCTATATATCTATCTGTCTATATAAAATGTCGGAAAAAATGATTTCTACATATGGTAATTTTGAAAGGGCGATAAAACAGTAATTCATAATGATGGCGGAGAGACGGTATTTATTGCTAAACGACTCCCCATGTCCTGTGTGTAGCAGAAGTCGTAGTAGCTGCATCCCCAGTCTCAACTGAATGTGATCCCAGTGGGCTAAAGGCTCAAGCTCCCATTCCCCTTGCAGATCACTATCCTTCATTCAGAGGATAGGGAGAAAGTTGAGATAGTTTGTACAATCGGGAAGCAAAGCCACCCGTTTTACTGAATGCCGCCAAGTGAAAGCGTTCCCCTCCAGCACCTGAGTAAGTGTTTTCACATAATGCGTCATCCTTTACGACCGCACAGACGTATTCTAAGTCGTTCTGGAGATTTTGTGACATATTTTGCTTGGCGATTTCTTCTGCACCGTACACCTCAATGTCGTCTCTGTGTTACTGATTCAGACTTTACGGTCGTCAGTAACTAGAGCGGCTGTCATTAGGCACAGATGGCACAAGCTCAAAATGGCGTCCTGGAATGCAAATATTTCGATTCTGTTCTTTTCGTTTTCCTTCTGTCTACATGAGCCATAACTCCAAAACATAAATGCGTACATGAGGATGTTACTCACCAAAACGCTTCTAAACAACCAGGGATATTTCTTTTCTCACTTAAAGAAACACTAGAGCTACAGTACGCGAGTTACAACCTAACACATTCTTTAGCACTCAAACCTGTTCTCAGAATATGTAAAACTCCACGGATTCGTCTTGTTCCACGGGCGATTATCATACAACTAAAAGTCGTTTTATAATATAATTAATGAGCATATAGTACCTCGCTTCCATAATTTCATGAACTTGAAAAAAAAAAAATGATTCGAGATATAGAGGTGGAAAAAGTGCAGAAACAAGAGGCGAAAAAAAGGAAAAAAAAAAAGAAAAAAAAGGGAGTTTGGAATAGCAAGCGATTCGGAGTTCTATGTCCATTACTACATTCAGCACCGAAGCATTTGTAGCTGATGCAATTTAGTACTGAGAACAGACTTCTAAAATTCCTCGAAGTCCAAATGCTCCCTTGTTTTATGCATTTTCCTCACCTGTTGCTGCACTTTTCCATCCGTACATCTTAGCAATGATTTTTGAATATTTCTGTTTTCTATTCGACATTAAACGATACACACATATAAGGAAATGATAAGGTGTTATATACAAAATAAATCACTAAAGAAAAAGTGTTGCGAATCCTACATGCCGCCTGAAAAACGGGCCCCAGTCCTTCTCCATGTATTGCAGGGCCCTTACACACGGCCAACACAGGTATATGTTGAGAGAATATTATCAAAGGGCCTTATCCAATTTTTATGGCAAACAGTTCTCCATATTAGTGGCATGTTGTCTGAAGTTAGGTTGTTGTGTTATATTTTTTACGTTGTTATTGCACCCGCGTTTACGAAGGAAGAACAGGTGTTATGTTTTGTGCTGTGTGTGTGTGTGTGTGTGTGTGTGTGTCAAGACGAACGACTGATTCATTTTCAATATTCATATTCTTTGTTTCAGCCTTCAAAGCACACTTTTCTTTGTACCCGTGTAAGAAGTTGGTTGCTTTCCTTCAAGTCTGTCGCCTGGTCACCTTGTTTTTCCCTCTAATCATGTCGTTTCGAAAGAAAATTAAAGCTATTAGTTAGTTTTATACTGCAAGACAAACCAAACCTCAGTTAAAATACACGCGTCCCTCAACTTCCCCACTATTTCATGAAAGGAGGGACAGTTAAATGCAGAAGGGCTAATGCAGCCTCTTTTTAACTGGGTAACGTCGGCTTGAACCTACGGCAAAAGTAATAATAACTCTGAAATAAGTTTACAGAGTCAGATAGTGGCAGGATATATCTATTGACCAAAGCTAGATGGAGGGAGAAGCGCGTACGTGTGTGACCCAAGGCTACGGGGGGCGCGGCCTGATAAAAGCTCGAGAACCGCTGCTCTGGATAATTTCATTTAACATAGGGAAGACTTTCCGGTCTGGAGGAATAAGATATACCCTTCATTAACATCTTCACTTCCTTAGAGGTCTCCTAAGTTGAAGATTATCGTTCGCTGACAGCAAGAATAAGGTTAAAAACGCGTCTTCGGGTGAAGGGGTTAATAGTGAATCTGGTCTCATTACGTCGTTCTTATTCACTGTGAAAAATTGGCCACACACCTGAATACGTAACATCTCTCTCAACGCTTGGGCCGCCCTCTGAAGCTCCACAAACCTTATTTTGTTAGCTCGCGTCCACACCAAATGCTGGCTGGCGCGGGGGTTCTGCATCACTTCAACCCAGAGAAGTTCTCGTCCGCACCCGTCCGCGTCCAGTGGGGTCACTCATATGGGTCTAACTGATGTATAACTCCCGCTCGCACCCACCCGCGCCAGCAAGCATTGGGTGCGGACGCGACCTTAGTTACTCAAGGTGTGTTTTCGTCGGGGATCTTTTATTTTTTTTTCTTGTCTCCTAATGATGTTTCTCTGAGATTAAGTGAGGCCTTAATAAAATCTTCAGTACGAGTGGATTTCCTTAAGCTGAATAAAATCGTCTGAAAGCAACAAGAATAAACTTTTGGATTCAAGGTGTTTGGATTCCCTATTGGATTTCAAGGTGTTTGAACTCCCTGTTGGATTCAGTGTTTGAATTCCCTATTGAATTCAGGATGTTTGGACTCCCTATTGGATTCAAGGTGTTTGGACTCCCTGTTGGATTCAAGGTGTTTGGACTCCCTTAACCTCTTTATCGCAAGGAAGCATATTTTTTTCAGTTTCATAAAGACTTTCACCTACAGGAGCTACATATAGGATTTATCAAGCCCTCCATTAATAAATTTCTGTCCTTAGTTGAACAAAATCGTCTGGAGGCATTATAGTGGCCTGAGGGGGTAAAAATCTTATTGTGTGTTACCTATTTGACTTATTTAGGCGATATTAAAGCTATATGAAATGCAAGCAAGATTATTTTAAGCTGTGATATGCATAATGAATCGGAAAAGGAAAGGAGTTACGGTCTCCCTTGCCTGTAAGAAAACGGCTAATCTTCCTCTAGAATTCCTCCTCTCGTGTTTCCTGTCATTAATTTTCATGTCCTGGTAAGACTACTGAACTGAGGTCGAAAACGAAAGACTAGGCAAAACACACACACACACACACACACACACACAAACAACTGGAGTCGAAAAAATAAACATCGGGAGGAAAATTCATAAACAAGGTGAAAAAAAAGAGTAATTGCGGACAAAAACACGCAACTGGGGTGAAAAACATTAAGATTAAAAAAAATACACAACCTGACTGGAAAAAAAAGTATCTAGAAAATAAACAAATGTTGTGAGAAAAACACCATCATCATCATCATCATCATCATTCTCGGCTCATTTCCCACTAATACACGGGATGGGTACGATCCAGATAGAGACAGGATAACAGTAAAAGAAATACCATTAAAGTGCTCACTGAAATTAGCCATGTATCCAGTCACTTATCATTCAGGCCTTCGAAAGCCTCGGCTCCCTCTCACAGACATATCAGCACGTCCTTCGCGTTAAACGTTTCTTACTCACTCGGGATTCTGTGGCTCGCTTTCACGGTCAACTGAGACGGAAAGAATACTTGAGTTGTTCAGTTAAGGAAAGGGGATACGATGCTAGTAGTAACTTTTGCTCATCACTGGCTGAACAAAATAATTTGGCGTCAGCTGGAACATAATAACAGAGTTGTCCTAAACAGGAGATATTACATTCGCTTCATACTGTCAAGTGTGCTCTTACAACACAGTATAATAACTAAAAATAATGGAAAAATATCTTGGAAAAGGAGAGTACAGAAAATTGTCAATAGTATGTTGTTATAGGCTGGAAAACTATGGATAAGAATATTACCTAAATTAACCTCCTTGAAGGACAGCCCATAATACTCGTATACTCATAGAGGCGTATTTCGGTAGCTTTCGGCCCCGGTCTACCTCAGCCGACTAAGCATGTCCATGACAGTCACGCAGTCGTCGTATTAGGCCTAATTTACTTAGGCTTTCTGACACAATTTGAGGTGAAGAAAATCGTCTGATATTAATGGGTTCAGAATACTAGAGTTATGCTAATAATGAAAGAGTACGTTGTGACAGTCTTAACTTTCTGAGACACCTACGTTTGCTGGAATAAAACACTGCCGCTGTTACAGTCATGTGCGGGATGCGCAAAATTATAACATTTTCTGCTCAGTCAATTGCTATTTATATTTTGCAATGAAAGGGAGTGGCGTGGTTCCTGAGCAGCTTTATCCCCGACTGGCACTAGTGGAAATCATCTCTTACATACTTGATCACAGAATTGTGGTCTTGCCCTGAGCTGCTCTGGAGAAGTGACTCGGGGTGTCAACCTTGCATCCGAAGCGCTCGCAGCACGATATGAAATAGCGATGATTGAGGATTTCGAACAAACAAATGCGTCACTGAAGCCGGGCAATTTCTTGCTTATAACGTCTTTAGTGATGTGTTACAGTTTCTGTGGAAACCCACAGATTCTTATGTGTACACCATACGTTCTTCGAGTGCACTCCTCTCGCATAAATAGAAGTTTATCGTGAAATGGTAGATAAATCTGACCCCCGATGCGTATGCTCTATGTTTTATCGTTGTCGGCCTTCATTGAGAACGAAGGTGTGTTTAGGCACAGGCGCAAAGCCATGCTAGATTAAACGGTTTCACCAATGACTAGATGCTCTGTGATACAGTGAAAGCAGCTTGATGTTCTTGGCTATCATTTACCACTACTTCTACTTTGAAATTCATGGCAATAGTGTTCTGAGTGTGTATTGTATCACTATCCAAAGGTGAATGTTTCCATTATACTCCTGTCCATTAGTTTCTACTCTTATAGCAAAATTATCTGTCATACCCCCTTTTTTCGTTTTACAAGGAATGTTTTCCTATGATTATTCAGTGGTATATAACTGATAATTTTCCTTTAAGTTCATACATAATAATATATCCAACCAGCTTTGACCAGGGCTGACGCTCACACATGTACACTTAGTGCTGATGGGTAAGGTGGTAATTATGGCGTCAGGGCCACCACAGCTACTGTCACGACTGTCATCAGGGCTACCACCACCAGCATCACATCTAACACAATTTTCTGCTGAATAAAATAGTCTGTTCGTAGCATCAAAGAAGTCTCTATCTCTGCATAGATGATTCAAACTCCTCGGAAATGCCCCGTCGTATTTTTCCACTTTTCGATGGAATATTATAGACGAAAAATCATAGATTATAAGGTATGTAAGAGTTGTACACAAAAATTGATAACTACGAATACATATGTATATTAATCATTCGAGGCAGTTTTCGAAGTGCGCAGCCTCAACATTAAAAGAGAAGAAATCCTACGACAGCATTCACCCAAAAGTGCAGATTATAATGTTAATTATTACCCACCCTTATCCTCAGACTTCTCTCCTTTTCAGCTTACTTCACGCAGCTCACTAGCAGAATAAGATAATACCACAGTCCTACATCCTTTCTATAGCACTTCTTCGTGGCTACCATCATATTCTAAGGTACAGCCGCAAAAATAGCCTATTCAACTGATTTATCAGTAAATGAAATAAGCTGCAACTATATGAAAATCGGTGGTAAATGAAGGCAGGCGAACTACAGCACACTTCCATTAACTTGCGTCCATACCAGATGCCTGATGATGCGGGCGGGTGCAGACGGGAGTTAAGTGTCTCTGAAATTCCTACAGAACTGACATGGGTGACAGTGAACTTCTGCCAGCAATCGCCTGCGACATCAAGCATTTGGTGTGGAGGCGACCTTATTCATTATACATATTTAGCTACTTATTTATTACACTGACATTAAATATTTTCTTATTACAACCGTATTTACCTATTTATTACATTTACTTATTTACTACATATTTACTTGTTTATTAAATTTATATATTTACTTATTTACTGTCTTATTATAATTTATTTATATTTATTTTTTACATTTTACTTATTTATCACACATTTACTTATTTATTGCACCTTAATGCTCCCTTGCACGTTACCTGCCTGTTCAATAAGGGTGTAGTTTGCATAAATAACTAATACGCATTAACATCAACCCCTTCAGGCCGAGGACGTTTTTTAATTCTTGTTAGTTCCAGGCGATTTTAGTGACGTTAAGGGAAAGCATACAAACTGGAGGCTTCATCAACCCTTTCACCGCCAGAATGGACCCTAAAAGAAAATTTCGTCGAATTTTCCGTGGTCACGTTTGCCTAAATGGCCGTATATCATGTCCTGAAATTAGGCCGCGTCAAACCAAGTGCTTGCTGGCGTGGGCGGGAGTTCTGCATCACTTTAACCTATAAAAGTTCTCGCCCACCCCAGCCCCAGTCCTGTGAGGTCACATTGATTGGGTTTCGGTGTTGGAGTGCTCTCGTCCGCACCAGCAAGCGTTGGGTGTGGACGTAACCTAAATCTACACGTGTATTTTGTCAAAGCAGCTGTCCCAAAATGTGACAAGAGGCTATTTTATCAAATAACGCCAATAGTAGGCATACAACAGGTTCTGCATAGAGAGGAATGATGTAACTCTACATCAGCTTGTATTATGCCACTGACCCTTTCGTAAATACTATAATTTCCAGCTTTTTTTTTTTTTAATGCAAGGAAGAAGGAACCAAAGGCCATGGGCCTACATACTGTTCCCCTCAAGAAAAAGCAAAAATAATACAAAAGAGAACCAAATTCAAGATCCACTCACTTCGAGATGCCTGGACACACTGCGCTTGAAAGACTGGAGATCACTGGAAGCAGGGAATACAGACAGAGGAAGACAGTTCCAGAGTTGACCAGTTGCATAAATGAAGGACCGGGAGTAACGGTTAACTCTTGCATTAGAAAGCTGGACAGAAAAGGGATGAGAGTTTGTTGCTAGACGGGTACTACGTGCCCGTCGTAGAGGTGGAGGGATGCAAGTAGACAGTTCAGAGGAACAGTGACCGCTGAGCCGGTGAAGTAGCGATAGAAGACAGATAAGGATGCAACAGTGCGGTCAAGAGACAAAGGTTGAAGAGAATCAGTAAGAGGAGGAGAGTTAATGATACGAAAAGCCTTTGACTCCACCCTATGAGAAGAGCTGCATGTGGGGAGCCTCCCCACACATGAAAGTTGTACTCCATACACGGGCGAATAAAACCCGTGTACAAAGTCAACAACTGTCCAGGGGTAAAGAAAGTTCGGAATCGGCCCAGCACACCTAATCTCTTGGAAGCAAATTTCACAAGAGATGTAATATGTTCCTTCCAAGACAAATCCCGAGAGAATGAAACCCCAAGCACGTTCAAGGATGATGCAGGACTGAGCTGGACATGAGTAAACATTAGTAGGTAATCCTGAGGAAGATTTTGTTGGGTTGATAAATGTAAGAACTGAGTTTTTGATGCATTAAAAATAACAAGATTATTTTTCCCCCAGTCAGAGATACGAGCCAAGTCAGACATTAGGTGTGCCATAGCCTCATCCCTTTTTTGTTGAAGTAACTGCTGAGATGGACGTTGTGGTATAGTGCATATAAATTACTTACAAATTTACTGCCCAGTAATTATATTCAAACTGCTCATGCACTGTACACTGTACATCTAAGTACTGTGTCCCTAAACTGCTTAGTTAAGATGGCGTCAAACTAATGTTAATAACATGTTAATTGTTACCGACTCATTTTTCTATCACTTTTTATTGTAATACCTCTACGACTGCCGACTGTATATTAACAAAGACTGAACTTACAAAGGAATTATTGTCCTTCCCGGGGTACTTACTTCAGAGCAATGATCCCCCTCCCCCCCCTCTCTCTCTCAACGCTCTTGCAGCAGTCGTCTAAGTAACAGTCATAACTTCTCTCTGCCACCGCAGTATTGCTGAGGTGAATGTAAAATCTTACACCTAACTTACTCTCCCAAGGGAAGCTCGAATGAGAGCATAAAGCACCACACGCACCCACAGCCACAACCCCCGTCCCCCACCACACCCACCCACAGCCACAACCCCCGTCCCCCACCACACCCACCCACAGCCACAACCCCCGTCCCCCACCACACGCACCCACAGCCACAACCCCCGTCCCCCACCACACCCACCCACAGCCACAACTCCCGTCCCCTCCCCCCCATACACACAACCAAAGCAAACAAACGCATCTATCCACTGATTATCATGGCCAAGGAAAAAAGACATTTCAAATCAACTTAAAAAAAGACAAATTTGGGTAATCCTTAAGGAGACATAGGATCACCTTAACACATTTTCATTACCCACCTTATAACTGAGTCAGTGACTTTGTAAAGTTGTACAGAAGTGCATTTTCGATTATGAAGAGGATCCATCAATAAACTAGGAAAATGTGATTACTTAAGGGCTCGGTTAGATTAGGTCAGGTTAGGATGTGTGATTAGGTTTGCACTGAATTGGTTAGGTTGGCATAAAATAGGTTAGGATAAATAAGGCTGGGTTAAGTAATGAAAATTTAGGGTAGGTTTGGACAATTACTCACTGATAGAGGTAATTTCTTTCAAAAATAGCGTTCTAACGGCGTCCGACTGTCTTCGTGCATCACAAGATTTTGTCTGTCTGTATTCAAAGACCGCTTTTTAAACAGATTTTCACCACTTAAACAAGAAAAATGAAACTCTGAAACAGTAGTCAGAAAATAAAGAATTACACGAAGAGCTCAAGTGATAAAGACTACAAAATTAAGTTGTCCTATGTAGCCCTAAGGATTACCCCAAATACGCGTCAGTATAGAAAAAAAAGAAGAAGTGAAATACAGGGTGTCCATAAATTATTCACCTGATTATGACGCTTAATAAAATTTTGACTGTGAAAGATACCATAATAAAGTTTGATGTTACTGATAAAGCAACTAAAGTAATTTTTCATACTGTATTTTTGTACACTGGGGATCAGGAGTGCGTAGGTTCCTTTATGAAAAGTTTCCTGCTCATTGGATCGGCGAGGTGGCCCAACAAATGGCTTCATCGTTCCTAAGATAATGATTACGTTTATGAATTTCTGTTTAAGGGGCTATGTGAAAGACAGAATATATGCAAAGAAGGTAACATCACAAGAGAGCGGGCTGAAGAAGAAATGGTTTCCATCACGCCAGACATGCTTCATAACACTTGGAAAGGAATCGACAACCTCCTTGACAGTTTACGTGCCACCAAAAGACCTAACGTGGATATATACTGAATTGTTGGTCTGTGTGAAAAATACATGAGAAATTTCTTTAGTAGTTTTATTAATTGCAATAAAGTGCGTAAGAAAACTTCTATAACATTTTTTTCAAGCATTACAATCGGGAGAGTAATTTATGGACACCTAACCAAGCATCTACTTACAAGCATGATGTGGGTAGCATCCGGCATCAATGGAGCTTCCCCAGCGCACGTTTCCTATATCTTCGGATCTTGAATAGTTGGCTTCTGTTACATGAGAGCAGCCCAGTGTGTGTGTATGCGAGGGGAGGGGGGATCTGCCCCCTACTCCTTTTCCAACAGAATGGCAAGTGATACTTTAGTCATATGGTTTGTACCTGCAGGAATTAATAATTCTTTCCTGGGTTCTTCCCTTACTTCTTAGCACTAGGCATATTTTCACTAATCTAGATACTATTATTATTCTCGCAAAGAATTCGGATTAAAAAAATAATAACTGCCAAAATTCAGGTCCCTCCATAACAAAATTCTGGCTGCGCCGCTCTCTTATTGTTATAGTGAAGTTGTTTCGTTTGTCAGTGTTCTTGCTTGTGCTATATGTAACTTCCTGTCACAAAGCACTGGCATACTGCACACTTAATTATCGAAAGACACTTGATACTTGATTCAATTAACTCGCGATTGCATCACTTTTATTCTGCAGTTTCATTCAGCTTTTAAGAGTGGTCATTGATACTGCATAGAAATTATCAGCATTCTTGTACACATATCAAAGGCAATTTCTCGTAAGAAAGTAATTATATTTACATCTCGCACCTTATACGTATCTACACGTACTACAATAACACACTCCTCTTCACTCACAACTACGTCACTTGTATTTGTGCTGCGAGTTCACATTGCGCATTAACAACAGTCATTTATCAACACTCTTTCACTTTTTGACTGCGCATAAATACTCAACACTTATCTTCATGCACTGACAATCTTCTTGCAGTTTTTGATTGTGCAATAAACTCAACACTTTATGCACCAACAATATTCACTTAACATTCTTTTGGCTGGGAGTAAAACGTAACACTTTATTTACTTACGATTGCGTCCATTTTGTCCTATCATACTGCATGCATAAATAACCTTTGTTTATCGAGGCCATATTGAATTAATCCGTTCTTGCAGTTTTAGACTCTATTGTTCTCGTCACTGATATTCACATTCTACGTCTTCAATCACCACAAAATTAATAAATATTTTCTTACACTTGTGAATATTTGCCTTTTATATGCACTCTGCTTCGTACAGCATCAACACTCGCCACTTCTCGAATATCTGTCTGATGACTCGTCACACTCGTGACAACGTTCCGTTTGTCAACGATGCGTTTCATACATCAACAATCTTCCCTTGTCATTATTAAACTTATCACTTCGTTCTTGCACTTTCCATCTCTCAAGTTCTTGTCATGAAACATTTATTTATACATTCCACACACACACCTTCATAAGTTTTAATACTGATCTCTATTCTCTCAACACTACGTCACTTTTATCCGCGCTGCGTCTCATACTGCATCAACATCTTCCCCGAAACCTATCAAGCCTCAACTGAACCGCACCATCCTTACACTCTTCGCCTCTCAACAGCCTCTCGGGTTCTAATCCACACTGAATCGAAATATTCGAAACATAACGGGACAGCTACAGTTACATTCACCCTAAAAAAAACAAGGACTGAGAGGTGAAAGTTCAGTCTCAATGAATCGTTCCCTCGTTGATACTGGAGACTCGCACTTCTTCCTCAGTTATAAATTTTGTTCTTTTTGCCTTTTTATATTGCTTTGTTTTTTATATCGGCATATTTATTTTGTATGCTTCACTTCCATACATTACTTTGATTTTAATGTGGACACATTTTGCATCAAAAATAGGCAAGAGGATGATACTAAGGTGCCATACACAAAACAAATTCTCGGAGAAGATCTCCCAAACCAACAATATGACGGCTCGTTTTGTTTGTTTGGGTAGTTGAGTATGAACACCACGCTGAGAGTCACATAATACAGTACTGTACCTCACGTAAAGCGAGATGGGCAGTACGACGATTGCCCAGGGATGTAAGCAAACTTTTCTGATCAACATTACACTAAACTCTATAATAACGCCATGTATTATTTCGACACACTTGTTGCTTCGAAATTAAAGCACCGGTAGGATATTTTACCCTAGGTGGAAAATTGTAGTCTGGATTATTTAAAAGAGTAACATGGATAGAGAACACGAACACAAAAGAACACCTAGCGTACTTTTCACTGTGGTCGTGAAGTACAGTGCACACTCTACTGATTCGTCCACCGTATTGATAACGTGGACAAATGATGTGGTACTGTACAAGGGAGACCGGATTCATGTGGAGAACGTTTGTGAATAGGAATATATCACACAGTATAATACATAGTTATGGTTGCTTTGTTTTCATATGACAGCACGTGGTTACTCACACAACTTGATTACAACTACTGCTACTACTACCACTACCACTACTACTGCTACTATTACTGCTACTACTATTACTACTACTACAGTTGGTACTACTACTAATAGCACGTCCTTTACTACTACTACTTGCTTTTTGTACTTCTTTTTCTACAACAACAAAAACAACAACTACAGCCATTACGACTTCTGCTTGTGCTACAACAGCTACTACTACTACTACTGCTACTACTACTGCTACTACTACTACTACTACTACTACTGCTGCTGCTGCTACTACTACTACCACTGCTGCTGCTACTGCTGCTGCTACTGGTACTACTACTACTACTGTTTCATCATCATCATCATAATCATCATCTTTTTCTACTTATTTCACTACAACTGCTGCTACTACTACTGCTACTACCACTTCTTCCTCTTGATCACAGTCATCATCATCTTCCGCTACAACAACAACAACAACAACAACAATAACTGCTGTTACTGCTACTACTACGGTTAATCACCTCCATCCATTTGGGAATTATACTGTGAAGATCAGCGCCAACCTCCATAATACAATTCACCATTTGGAGTTGTAATGTGAAGTTTAACACAAACCTTCACAATACAAACCGTTGACCCCAAACACGCTAACGACTGAGGTTACCAACCATATGCTACTTCTTTTATTACTACCTTTTAAAATTAACATAACACTGCTAACTAGACAGCACTCAGAGAGCGCATACCTCCATCAATGCCATTAAAAAGGATCCGGATCCGGATTCGGATCCACCCCCAAATTTAATCAATTCTTTTTTGGTCCATGACCCACCTTTCCAAAAAATTTCATTGAATTTCAGTGAGAACTTTTGGAAATATGTATAGGATACTCCGGATCCGCATCCAGATCCCCCCCAAATTTAATCATTTCTTCCCCGGCCCATGGCCCGCCCTTCCACAAAGTTTCATCAAAATCCGTTCATAACTTTTTGAGTAATCCTGCTAACACACAGACGGACAAACAAACAGACAGACAAACAAACAAACCGACACACAAACAAACCAATGCGGGATAAAACAACCTCCCTGGCGGAGGTAATGAAAATATTACTTCACTGGAATCGCTGATCAGAGCGGCTCTCGACCACACTAGCTTCGTACCATACCCTCCAAAAAGACATGCCTGAGGGCTGATGCTCTTGTGTCCCTGAGGCCTAAGAATGCAGACCTTACAAGGGAGAATGGCAATTGACATCTCGTCCAGGCTATAAAAGAAGCCTTCAGAAAGAACCTCTGCTTCTTTTCAGAAAGAACCTCTGCCAGTCTCGAGTAGGATCTCCCCGCCTCTGGACCCATCCCAACTGATGTGAACACAAGGGAAGTGAATCGACCGTGGTCCACATGTTGGATTCTTTCTTCACAGTTTCTGTTTTGTTTTTGTTCATTCTTCTTGTGTGCAGCCTCGAGAGACAGTTCGCGCCGACATGATGCCATAGGATCAAATATACTAATGTCGAAAAAATCCTTCTGCCCACGTGTCCAGAAACTTCGAGCACTGACGTCCACTCTTGCATTCGTTGATGAGTTTGGTGTTCTGTGGATGAAGTGCTCAGTCAAGAAGGAGCAGAGCTGGCTTTATGGTGACATCATGGCATATTTACTGTAGCATTTTCGCAGTGAGGCCGCGTACTTCTTCACGTCCAATTCATACAAAGCCTCCCTTCTTCCGAACCATTGAATGGTTTGCATCAAAGACAGTGCCACAGGCACAATGTTGTGGCAGGTTTTATAATGGCAACCCGTATCTCAAGGCTATGGCGTCAATACATTCTTGTTTGTTGAAGTGGAAGCCTTTTACCTTGAGAGGAAGGTTCGTCAGCCAAATCGATTCCCCAACCTCCTGTGCCTTTTTAACTCGTCTGCAGTGGTCTGATGTAAGATGTGCGATTATGTAGTGCAGCTGGTCCTTTTGTTTTGCTTCTCGATCTTTGCTTATCTATGTCTTTATATCTTTCTGTTGTTGTTGGTCGACTTCACTCGTCTCAACCTGGACACAAATCTTCTGTGATAAGGATTCGGTGAATCAAAGTGATTTTCTATGTTCATAGCCTGCCATGGCTGCTGGATTTATAATGCCAAAACCTCCCATCCTGGGTGGGAGTGCCAGAAAATTCCTTTCTTCTGGCTTGGGGATGTGGCCATTGATCAGTGATAGGAGGAATGATTCCCTGATAGCATCCTCCAATGGTTGTAGCAGCAGTTCCATGTCTGGCATGATCCATATCGCGAAGGTACATTTGTGCTTTATACAATATGTAAATGCAGTGACTGCTGCATTTGGTTCTGTTTTTCCGTGACTGGATAGTAAATGTATTCTTCTACCCAGAACTTTACCTTATCAATCATTTATTTGTCTCTGAATTCCTTAGTTCCAATCACAGCACCTAGCTTCTTCTGACCTTTTGTCACCACCAGTTTTGTGTCTCTGAAGGCTTCCTGTGCATCTTAATAGTAAACTGGTTTCACGATCAAGATGGACTTAGTTGCATTAGGGTAATAACCTATTTCAGGGCTATGAGTTACAAGGTCCCACCATTCCCTCGCATCTTCTACCTAGCAAGCACCTGTGAGCTCATCTGCACAGGCTATTTGTTTCACATTGGTGGCCTCGTCTTCAGTCTATTGTTGCAGGACTGTCATAGCCAAGGCGTACATAGTCATAGCAACAGGATCCCCCTGGGTAGTTCCTTCTGTTTACTGGATAATACTGACATTGCTGGTTCTTTGTAGTTTTTTCTACATCCTTGGCAAACGCTGGGCATTTAATTACTACTACTATTATTACTTATACTATTATTACAATTACTACTACTATTGCTAATACCACTACCACTACTACTTCTACTACGATCTATCTATATATCTATTGCCAGACGCCCCAATCCCGCAAGGGGTGGCCACAAACAAATCGTCTCCATGTCACCCTGTCCAATGCCATTTCATTGCCCAGCTCGTAGCTCACATCCCCCTCTCTCATATACCTCTCCACTCCATCCTTCCATCTCATCCTTGGCCTCCCCCTCCCTCCACCCCCCTCCACCTCACTCACATACACTCTCCTCGTCAGTCTCTCACTCTCCATCCTCTCCACGTGGCCAAACCACCACAGTGTGTTTCTCCTAACGCTTCCTATCACATCCACATCCACATCACAACGCTCCTTCACTTCCTCATTTGTCAGTCTGTCACTCCATATAACTCCGCTATTACTACTACTACTACTACTACTACTACTGCTGCTGCTGCTACTGCCACTACTACTTCTTTTTCTTCTCTTACTGCCACTACAACTACTACTACAACTATATAAACAACAAAAACAGCATCAACAATGACAACGACTGCCATTCCTCAGGAGAGTGCCGGCATACTGAAGGATTAACGAAGTTCGAGCAGTATCTCCTATGGTTAATAAGAGTATTTGGAGATACTGGAATTTAAGACATTTTGAGGCTGAACGTGCTAAGCTGTTGTGTACAAAATTAATCGCTAAGGAAGAGGCGTTACGAATATACTAAACCAGCGAATAGATAGCAGATGGAAACGTAACCTTTTGAATCGAGTGGCGTCTCTCTCTCTCTCTCTCTCTCTCTCTCTCTCTCTCTCAATAATTACAGGAGATGCTGGTGAGGGACTCCTTCTCGCGGTGTCACCAACATTACCGGTAGATTCCGCTGCCTGGCTATACAAACGTCCCTTAACTCACTCCCTATCCCCCGAAAGGATGGTAGACCGCAGGAGTGTGACTTCAGCCTGCAGTCCACTTGGTTCACATTGAGATGAGTCTGGGTTGCAAGTACTACTACTGCTTCTACTGCCACTACTACTACTACTACTACTACTACTCCTGCTGCTGCTGCTACTACTACTACTACTAGTACTTATTACAGGACTGTCATAAGTTCAATCAGATCGACTGGTGGTAATAATAATAATGATAATAGTTGTAGTAGTAGTAGTAGTAGTAGTAGTAGTAGTAGTAGTAATAATAATAATAATAATAATAATAATAATAATAATAATAATGCAATAATAACTAAAAAATATATAGTGTTGAAGAAAGGGAGCCAATTTACGGGGGTGGATGATTCGCTGGGTGTGTTTGTGTATGACGTAATCAGGACAGCCCAAGGCGGTTCAGGAAAATGGAGTGTCTGGCTGGCTGGTGATTTGTTTTTTATTTTTTTCCTTATACATTTCAGACGAGGAGAGTGGGGTAAGGGCGGAGGTATGCTGGGTGAGGTATATACAAGGAAACGAAAATGAGAAACTGATTATGTGTGTGTGTGTGTGTGTGTGTGTTTGGGTCCTTATTATTTCTATCATATCTTGGGCACTGAACCTGGGCTGAAACAGAAAATAAACTACGTAAGATGAAGAGTTGATGGAGTGAGATGGACTGGACGAGATGGATAATGGATGAGGTGAAGTGATTTGGGTGAGACAGGAAGTAGATTAAAACAGATAACAGAGAGAACAGACAGACAGCGGAGAAATAACAGAGAGGGAGATAGGTTAGTTGAGGTAAAATAGAGTAGGCGATATGGATAATAGATGTTGTGAAATAGATATGATAGATGGAGTGAGACAAGCTGGGTGAGCTAGATGACAGACGGAGTGGGACAGATGTGGAGAGACATGAGTTAGCCTAAGTGAGAAAGACAATAGAGGGAGTGAGAGAGATTGATTGAACCAGATAACTGAGTAAATTAAATGACAGATGGAGACAGACAGACGTTCGAAGACAGAAGATAGAATTGGTGAAATGGATGGTAAACTCTGACAGACAGGGTGAGATAGAGGGTAGACTGGAGTGAAGCGCTTGGTAGATGGTGTGAGAGGGAAACTGTGTAATTTTTTGCCTTACGCAGTTCTTAAGAGTTTGGTAAGTGTATTATCTCGATCTTGTCCTATCATACAGACGTCGATAATGTGTATGTGTGTCTGTGTGCTTAGTTCAGTCAAGATCAGGGTCAATATCAAGGTCAATGTCAGAAGAGAGAGAGAGAAAAAAAACAAATTCTTGTCGGTGTTACTATAAGTGAGTGCTCGCATTTTTCGAACGGCGGCATTGCTTTATTGATATACCCATATAACCCTGAGACACTCATTAAATAAAGGCCTCTCGTAGTAAAATAGGTCTATGCGACTATATTCTCCCTCAACCTTTTTATTACCATGACATACTTTTTGTAGTTTAATCATGTTATTTCCAGATGAATATGTACAACTTAGGAAAGACCCCTCGTACAGAAGGGGTTAACTACTTAATTCTGACGTATACTTAATTGCTCATATCTCTACGATTTTTTTTTTTTTTGGAAACTTCGAAATGAATGGGTCAAATAAAGCCCTCGTTGACCTCCTTCACTGTACTTGTCCTGAAAGCCGCACCGTATCAGTCACCATCCGAGATTCTTAGAAAGTACTGATAAAGAACATAAGGTTTGTCACAGATTATCCTTTTTTTTTTTTTTTTGCCCTACTAGAAGTAAATTATCCAATAAGTTAGGAGAAAGTGTGAATCTATGGGCAAGTTGGCTGGCGTGGCATTTACTGGGGTGTTTTCCTAAGCTGAATAATATCGTCCGTTAGCAGCAGGAATGAAGTATAAAGGACGTTCAAGGGCTGAAGGGAGTTAATGGTGTATTTCTGCCGTGGACTAGGGTCGAGAATGCCTCCCAAAATGGGAAACAGATTTCCTCCCGTAACTAAGAGTTCTTTTAGTGTGAAGGAATAAAAAAAAGGAGAAATTGTCTGCCTTTTATTTTCACGTCCTTTTTGCGAATACTATATATGTCTAAGTTACGACAATGGGGGTTGATGGTGGTAGTAGGAACTGCAACCCCAGACTCCACTGAATGTGAACCTAGTGGACTGTAGGAACCTAACTCAGTATTAAACTTTTGGGAGCTGGGAGACTCCTGTGCATCCATGGATATCCTCTGTCCGGGTGCATCAGCGCAACCCCAATAAGGCGTCCCTCTCCAGGGCCGCGGATGGTAAATTTGAGAATCAGAGTAATGGCCATGAGATGCTTCTTTATTTGTCTTGGGAATTGATTATGGAATGGATCCTTGAAAATGATGATCGGATGGGTGGTGGAGCCTTCTCTGTCTGTCTGTCTGTCTTTACTCGAGATACATGATGGTGTGGTTCATGTTTGGACGCGGTGTACTTTCCTGTTTATATCGTGGATTAATTATGAAGTAGGTTTTGCAGTGGAGTGAGTTCTTTTTTCTCTGTGTTCGTTCTTCTTTCGTTTTGGAGTTGGTATGGTTTTGGTGAAGGCATGCGATACTTTACCGTTATTCTCGTGAACTGGTTTCCGAGTGGGTGTTTGAATGCTGTGATTTCTGGGATGTTTTTTGTTTTGTTCTTCCTGGTTTCATTATTTTGTGATGAATGACGCAGTAGTTATAGTTCAAACGTGAAATGTTTTACGTTTTTCCTCCTTGGCTAGTTTTTGAGTGGCCCTTGAACGCTATCATTGCTGGATATTTTTCTTTGTCTTTTTTTCACAATTTCTTCCGTCAGTAACTATTGTAGGGATGACGGACAGAATAGCCATGGTTTAAATGTGAGATGCTTTGCTCCTTGTCCTGCTGTATTGATTTTGGAGTAGAAATTTCAGTAGGGGGGTTGAGGGTGCTGCTATTTATATTTTCTGTTTTCATTTTCCATAGACTTAGCGGTGTGTGTTGTGGCTTATTGGGATGAGTGTGAGCTAGTTTGTCTTTTGCCTCGTGAATTTATTTTTGAGTGCGTTCTTGAATACAGTGATAGGATGATTACAGGGGCTGCCTTTGCCTCTCTTATATTATTAATTTCCCTTTCTGTCTCTGTTTGTTTGTCCGTCTCTGTGTCGGTCTGTGTCTGTCTGTCTTTTGCTCTTTCTCTTTCTCTGTCTTTCTGTCTCATTCACTCTCTCCCCCTCTCTGTTTATTTCCTTTTCCATCTTTTTTTCTGCTTTAATTAACGGCTCCATAAGGTGTTGGTGTAGGCGTGGGATGGTTTGCTCAATACTTCGTGCATTTTTGACTGACTGCATGAATATGGTGATTGGATGATTGCAAGTGCTGCTTCTTTTTCTTTTCCATTATTTTCTCCATCATCGACTTGGTGCTCATTGACGCAGCTGTTTTGGCTTAGTGGTGGGATGCATTTTTCTGTGTCACATGAATTCTGACCGGATTTTTTAATATGATGATTGATGGTGCTGTTTGGGTTCCTTTTTTCTTTTTTTTCTTTGTCTTCTTTGATTATGTTATCGGTGGTGAATGAATGCAGAATGTTCGTTGCTCGCATTCAGTTCGATGATGTATTTTTCATTTGTCTTGATTATTGTTTTTAATTCTTTATAGTTGAAACATTATTCTTTAACAGGTGTGGCAAGAGAGCATTTATTGACTCTTCATAACGAGGAGGCAATAACAGGTGAATAAAACACATCCCCAGGTTGAAGGGACTAAACATGCGATGCCCTTTTTCCCTTTCATTTTTTTTTTTGTCTTTTTTTTGTTGCCTTGTGAACAAATATTTGAGTCTGTGCTTGAATACTGTGACTGGTGATGCTGTGCTGTTTTATCAAATTTTCCCCTCTCTCCTTTATTTCTTATTAACTTCTTAGTGGTAATTGAGAGTGTATTTCTAGTTTAAATGTGATTTTTTCTTTTCTTCTGTTGTTTTTCTTTTTAAGTAACTGAACATGATCACTGATGCAGTATTTTTATATTGTTATTTTATTCCTGTATTTTTTTCCACTGTCGACTTTGTAAAGAATTGCAAGTTTCATGGTGCGGCTCCTTTCCAATTCCTTTATGGCCTATCCACAAGGGCGGCCAAATCCGGTGTGTGTCCTTTACTGTGCCATTCAGTGACTTTGTTAACGTACCATTTTGAAGGATGAAATTCTGCTAGTTGCAGCCGTGAGTGTCACACATTCACTTCCATTGATTTTTGCTGCATCCAAATGGGCAGCCAAAGCCAATGTGTGTTTCTGTGTCACTTAATTACAGTCACTACCTTAGACGAGCTGTATGTGGGAAGCCCCCCCCCCTCCAGCGAGAGTTGTATTCCAGAAAAGGGTGACTAAGTACTCTATCCAAAGTCATCATTTGCAAAAGGGTAAAGAAAGCATGCAGTCGGCTTAGCACACCAAGCTCTTGGAAGCATATTTTGCAAAGGAGGTAATGTGATCATTTCTTGACTGGTCTCGAGAGAATTAGAAACCCCAGAGTTAGTGAGGGATGACGAAGGACTTAAACTTTATCATGTTAAATATTAGAGGATGATCCTGTGGAAGGCATTGGTGGGTATTACGATGCTTGTTAACCAGATGGATCAGTTTATGGAGCGGAAAGTCGAAGGCGGTGGTGAATGGTGTAGCCTAAGAGAGAGACATCATAGAAGGGAGAAATGGAAGAATTTGTTCCACTTAAGAAGTACGATAATATTTTTTTCTGTATAGTCAACAGAATTATGGGATAAGTAATTAACACATACATGTACAACGTCGGGGAACGACAGGAAAACCGAAGCCAGAGTGTGAAGAATTAGGAAGAATTAAAGGTCTGGAACACGAGACCAAGCTATGTTGTTGCATACACGCACACAGCATCCACATCTGACTTCGAAATCAGCGTAGAGAAAGTAGGAGGATGCAGAGAATGATTCGGTATCACTCGCCTCTGAGAGCTGAATCCCACTGAGGAAAAATAAGATGAGGTTTAGAGGAGGAGAGATTGTTTTTAACAGAGAGGAATTCTGAGGCAAGACCGCCAGTACTAGAGTGTGAATAGAAAGAGTGTCAAAGATTCAGGGCATTCCACTGACCGTCACAGGGAAAAGAGCTGATGGTGGGGGCACATATCTCCCCTCTCCTGGGGACCCCTATTCTGGGTGCTCACATGTAATTTCGACAACCTTCAATTAACGAAATGGGATACATAATGTGCGTATACCTTAGTGTAAAGAGATAGAGAGAATGCTGGCCTGTGATCCTTGTTACAGAATAGTGACAAAACTGAAATTCCACTCGAGAAACAAATCATACGAGGAAAGCTTAGAGGAGTTATTGCTATTTAACATGTCAAAGCGTAGGCAACGAGGTGATGTTGTGGTTCAAGGGTTCAAATATATACGATTTTTAAAAGACATGATAACGTGGCAGTCAGTAATTATTTAACAATAAGCCAGATGAACTACGGTAGAGCTAATCTTAATGAAATCACTGACAAACGATTCCAGTCAAATGATGCGAGGCGTTTACCCTTTAACAGAGTAGGGCACATGAGAAGCATTCTGGCTAGGAATGCGGTAGTGTAATAGCATTCAAAAGTCGCTTGGATAAATGTCTAGCTGAATAATAGAAAGGAAATCTGACAATAAATATATTTCTCCCATTTATTTCATACAATGGAGAATGAAGAAACTCGAACATCGTTAAGCAGTGAATGGCACACCTGTTCCGTATAGTGTTAGTGCAGGGAATAGTTTTCACTCATTCCCTCTTATGAAATGTTTTGACTGTGTTTGTATACTGCATTGTGGTTCCTCTTAGTTTTTCCTGTTGGCTTCGGCTCGAGGTGTGAGTGGGCGGGGGTGGGGGTGGAGGGGGGGTAATCTTGTTGCTTTACTGTCTTTATCCGCAGCGGAGAGCCATTTAACTCTTCATGACGTTAATGTGTTTACGAATAGTCTTCCATCTCATTCCAGTTAGTTGTTTGTGTCATAATAAATA
>JAGKTI010009783.1:0-30069 GCA_018397915.1 Birgus latro
GAGAGAGAGAGAGAGAGAGAGAGAGAGAGAGAGAGAGATTAATGACCTCTTACCTGTCAATCATAAAACCCATTCACCCATATGCAGATAACTCAAAGCTTCACAGTACCTTCACAATTACTACCCATTCACAACGTTTGGTATCTTTAACCCCCAACCCAACACAACAATCTCCTTAAACCGAGACTTATCTAAGATAGTGAATGGGGGACAAATTCATATTATTGGATGCTAGGAAGACCAAATTTATCCAATTTACTAATAGACATTGCCTGGTTCCTACATTACCAATATTCTTACCTCGAACAATACTAAAATTCTTGATGTATCGCATAACAGTACTTGGACATCCCAGTTTAATCGCTACCTAAAACCGCCTCAAAAAAGTTGGCCACCATACCGCATGTCGTTAAGGAATACCTGTTGCTTACTTCCTCTCATCATTTAGCGATCAAAGTTATCCTGATAATACTGGAGCACGATTTTCTCTGGTTTTCCCCCCATTGATAATGTCACTGTATCATTCTTTCTTACAGATCTATTTAGGATGGTTAATGACTTAATGGTTATAATGTTTCACTAATCAGATAACTATTAATTTACAAAATACAGAACTTCAGGCACCTCGACCGGTACAAGAGTCACTACTACTTTGCCTTCCACGACCACTAGACAAACTTCTATCACAACCAGACCACCAACCCCAAGGTGTCTGGTGAACAGATACAACGGAATTTACTACTGGACTTCTCCCAACTATGGCATCCAAAACTACCCAAACAACGCGAAATGCTACGTTAGCGCTCTGTCGGTAAGTGCAACTGTTGTTTCAAAGAAAATGTTGCTCTGGGACAGTCAGCGTTTGGAAATTATTTCATGTAATGTTGTGATGTTCTGCTTTGTCCATTAAAATTATGCATTATGTACAAACGTTGGCAGATGCCGTCTGTAATCAAAAGCAGTTTACTCACATCATTTACGTGCATTCCCTAGCAAAGTAACATTTCTTATACCATTTGTCACACCCCCAAATCACAGGCGATTATCAAACATTATAGCTGACATCAATTGCCAATTGGCATTGCCTCAAGACTACAGTCTTATGACAACCAATGTGTTAACATGTTTTCCTTTGTCCCCACCTCCCCTCCCCAGTCCAGCAGAAAGGTGATCGTCAGGTTGGCGAAATTTCAACTGCAGCCTAAAGTCAATGGCCAATGTGTCGATTATCTTAAAGCCTACCAACTCTACGGCAGAACAAAGACGTGAGTTTGATTTCTGTACTGGGCTTGCATAAAATATTCTCATATTGCTCGCCAAACAAAAAATACCCATATGTATTTTGCTCAAATGCTGATTCGCGTTTCTACTCAAATGTCACCTCTTACTTTCCATTCCTATGTCTGTCGAGCAACTTAACTCTTTGTCTGCACCTCCAACAACAGTATTACTAACCCTAGACCATATTTCAAACACCCCTCCTCTCTCCCTTGCAGCTGACGAATTCTCACTGTTTCAAGGAACAGTGCAAGTTACTGCTTTGCATTTTTTTCACAAACTATTCTCCAGGATCCACTTTTGCTTTTCCTCTATTCCCTACAGTCTCTTTATTCACTCACTTTTCACCAGTGATTTCTCTGTTAATTTCTTCTTATCCTGTTTGGTCCACTTTGTATATATAATACCAATGCCCCCCCATCATCTTTATATCTCCTGAATATTTCGAAGTTCGGTTTTACTGCTTTGCATTTTATTATTTTATGTCTCCCTAGGTTACCGCTTGAAAACTCTTTCTAACTGCATTTACTTAACTTTGGAATTGCCACGATTTCTCTCAGCCAAAGGAAATCTTCTGAAGTAAACAAAAAAAATGTATTATGACGGCAAAACAGTTAACCAAGATAATTTTAACCTCACACACTGCTCGAATGCCCAAGAATTAGCCTGACCAAATTATATGAGTGTATCCATAGCAACAACAAACTTGTTTCTCATGCAGAGTGTTCCCTTCTCGCATTCCTGTTTCACATCCACACCTCCACTCTCTCGCTCAATCCTATCCCTTACTTTACAGCATTTGCGGTCAGCCGAGAATGGCCCGTCAGAAAGTTATCAGGAGCCCCTCGTTCATCAGTCTGGCCTTCTTATCAAACCCAAGTATCACTAGGCGTGGATTCAACATTTCCATACAGTTTGAACCATCACCCTGCCATAAGGTTTGTCTTACCTCGTTTGTGATATTGTCCCTGATCCTCCACCAACATACACGTAACACCAGCCCCTCTCCACTAATGTCATCACATCATTTCTGAATAAGATGGCTAATCCATGCTGCATAATAGGATGTATGGTATTAACAACCAAGGAGTGGCATGTAAAGGTGTGCATCGCAGTCTGTTGTGCTTAAAAAGGCTGTAAGGTCTCAAAGAACGGTCAGCTAAGTTGTCCATGACCAGAATCGGAATCATAAACAATTGACCCACCTTCATATTAGCAGTGCAGGCTGTTGACAGTTGTATTTTTCTGTTTGCATTAGAAACACAGCGTTCATTGTTATGGAAGAAAAGGTTGAAGTGTTCATAGTCAGTAACAGGACACCCATTCTGTGTGTGTGAAACTGGGCTGAGATGATGGTACAGAACAAGACACTGATTTGTTAGTTTCACCCCTTCCTCTCTCCCAGACCATATACACGAGGAGCGTTGGCGATTCCGGTATCATATCTACCCCTGCCTTCAACAGGCCTCATGCAACAAGCCTCATGTGTTACTATCGCATTTTCGTAAGTGAGCGACTGTGTTATTTCTGTACTGTGAATTTGATTGTTTCCGTATTTCTTGCAATTTTTCTTACTATCGTTACTTTTCTATGTTTCACCGTTGTTTGAATAAATGTGAAGAACAACTTGTTTGTATGTACTTCAGTTATTTCCGTCAAGCAATTCTAAGTCCAAGTTCATTTTTAATGAAATTCTTCCTCGATTATGCAAAAATTTCCTTCCATAATCAGAGCTCACCAGACAAGGTAAATCATCAAACAATCTTTCTTCCATGACACACTAGTGTCGTGATAAGAGAGTAACATATAGTCACAGTCAGAATACTTTAATGAGTCTTGTATTTTGAGGTCATGATGCGAGCTTCCAGACCTACGGTAGCTTTAGAATTAGACACAGATTATAAACAGAGTAAAGGGACAGTTTGATTCATTACTCCGCTATCACTCCATCTGAATGTTATTTGAAGCGCCACCTGAAAAACTTTCCATTCATCCCTTAGGCTCCTAGCGGACGTCAAGTGAAACTGGACTACCTTTACGTGAGAACTCGTTGGTCCCCCGGGTGCTCGGTGGACTGGGCTCTCGTGAACAACCGTGGATCTTACAGCTTCCCACCGTCTACAAGCAAGATCTTTTGTGGGAAACGGAAGGTGACCAACCTCCCCAACTCCACCCAGGGTCGTATGTATGTGGCCTACCAAGGGTCCAAGCGCAGAAGTCGAGGCATGAAGTTCAAGTACACCATCGTCTAATTCCAAGGCCTTAACCTGACCTGAGATTTATAAAATAACTTACAATAATTTCCTTCTCATATTGTTTTATTTTTGCGGGAAGAAGCAGTGACTTGGAAAAAACTGTTCACTTTTCGATCCTAGTCCTTCATGCAAAAAAAAAAAAAAAAAAACTTATGACATGGAATTGATCATGCATTTATGAATCAACTTATTTGCCTGCCTTCCCTCCAGCACGCTCGCAGAACAGGGTATATACATATAAGCAATATAACGATATTTCAAATGCGTGAATATTTTGGTTCATTCTGTCACTGATTGTGAGGGATCAAGACTGACTCACGTCTCATGATAACTGGTGTAAGAGGATAAAAAGATGTTTTTAAATTAATCCTCCACATACAGGATGGTTTCAGTGTAAATCACTGGTGCAGATTATTTGTATTAATTCATTTACAACAATAAAGCATGGCTTAGCAACTATTCCTTGCTTATTTATTTCCTTTCAAATATTTCCTATTTATCACAAGACAAATTACAAAGATCACATACTGTACTTGCAGCTCAGCATCAAATTAACTCTTTTCAATGCATTCAAATGACAGACATTTACGTTCTCTGTAAGATGCGACGTTCCTCATATCATTTCTATTTAATCCCTTCACGACCAGCAGTAGCTGAATGGTTCACGTTGCTAGATGGTTCGTTGGTGCCAGAGTTCGAATCCTGATGTGGCTAGTTGGCGCCAATCTATGAAAGTGTCCAGTCTTTAACACTCGTTGAGTATTGAGGTAAAATGAGTACCAAGGGTAACATCTAGATAGGGTTCTCAACCTTTCCCCCACCAAGTACCCTGACTTATCCAACCATTGGCTCGTATCCCCCAATAATCTGACACAGAATATAAAATGATAAGTGAACCTGCAGTTACTTTATGAAGAATACAAAAACATTAGCAATATTTCAGTGTAGAATGGTACTGCACCGCCTGTTGTCAGACTGTGGATATTATAATTACTTCATTTGCTAAGTAATCATTTATATCATGTTTTAAATATGACAACCAGTATTAAACTTCAGTGTGAAGGCTGCATGTGTTTTGTGCAAACAAGTTTCTCAAGTCGACGAGCAGCATTGGACAGACATACTCGAAGGTCATACTCCACATTAACCCGAGGCGTCCCGATGACGTATGGGTACGTCGCATCATTTTTGTCACGGAGACACCCGGCGACATAGCCATACGTTATGCAATTTCATGGTCAGTCATTTGCACATTTTTCAAGTTTTACGGGTGATTTTTGATAGGCATATGTGGGAGACCTTCCTCTACCCCCTGTCAACCGGAGATACTGCCTGGCCCCACCTGACCCCCCCTCCCCCCTCTCCCCTCATACACCATTTTCTCGGCAATTCACCTGTTAGCAATGATCTAGCCAGTAAATATACGTCGTGCCACAGTCTCTCCAATGACGAAATTCACAGTGAAAGTGATTCCTGAGGTGGAGGACAAAGGAATAAACAAGCTAGAGGAAGAAGTGATGAGGTGGTAATGTCGTAAAGGAAGGTGCCATATGTTGATGTGTTTGATGAATGAACAACTCTTATATAGCCTATTTTATTGTGTGAAAACCAATATACTCTTGTACTACATATAAATTCGTACCAAATAAATAAATAAGTACGTAATTTAAAATGGCTTGAATTAGTTAACCTGTGAGACGGTGCACTTTGGTGAGAGAAACTCTGTGCTCCGGTAGCTATTTAAGGAGTTTATTATAAAACAGTTCACCATAGTGTTCCCCTCGAGAGTGACAGCCCGAGACTGACTTACATCTGCTAGCCTCTTGGTGGGAAACACATTTGACTCAGCGGTTTTAAGATCTAGCAGTGGGGACATACAGTGGGGGGGATATTATACAGTGGGGGTGCATATACAGTGTGGGGCATGGATATATAGTGTGGGTACAATACTCCCCCAGGTAGCTGAGATGGTGTTTCCTGACACTAGAGAGGAGTTATGTGGGGGTTTGTCTATATTACTAAGGTAGGTGGGACGTATGTACAAGGAATAATTATGATACAGGGGTCGGAGGGAGGACATGGCCATGTCTAAGGGATGTAATCTAGTAATATATGAGGTTACAATGGATATATGTGTATACATGTATGTCTATATAAGATACACAAGGATTAAGTATGGGTATGTGTTCATTAAGGCTCTTATATATTTAATGGTACATGATAGGTATACACTTTTAACTTTTTTCTAAGTAGTTTTCACAGTTTTCTATTTTTTTTCAGTAAGTCTCTGTAGTTCACACTTTACTGTATCAGACAAATGCCATCATTTGCTGGTGATACTCTTTCAGTCCAGTTTGTATATTATTAATCAGTTGGCATTGGTAGTCACTAAATGTGAGGGCACTAAATACGGGTAGCTTCAACGTCCTGTGGAGGTCGTACTATTCCTGTTGCGATTCTGAGTTCTTGCAGTGAGCGTTCAATCTACCTGACACAACAGTGCACTGCACAGATTATGAGTAGAAAACCTATAAAAGAGATAGCCACAAGGGGAAACACAACTGTTGGATGAACCCATGAACGACTGAAGGCTAGAGAAAATTGATCCATAATGAAGTCACTGTCGTTGAGGATTGATTGATTGACTGATTGATAGAATGCATGGCACCGCAACAACAAGGTCATATGGTGCCGTATAAGCAAAAATATAAGCAGTAGAAACATAAAAACATGATAAAGCAAAACTCCATATTAAAAACCAGACGTCAAAGTAAAAAACAAAGCAATCATAAAAGGTGAAGGAGGCCAGCCTCCTTCAGAAATAAAAACACATCATTCCCAGGGGTACCAGGCTCTTCTCCAAGCATCGAAGAGAGACAGTCAACACCACCCTCCCCTCGGTGCCTAAATAGCAGCCTCCGACATAAGTCGCCCAAACTGGGACATTCAACCAGCAAATGGCTGACAGTAAGGGGAACCAAACAGCCATCACAGAATGGCTGCACACCTCCACACATGAGGAAGTCATGTGTGAGTTTGGTATGTCTAATGTGAAGGCGAGCCAGAACAGTCTCACTTACGAGGCATTGTAAAACAAGCAATCTGAGAGACGAACTTGTTGACTTCATTTAGCTTGCTGACAGGAACGCTATCCCACCGCAACTGCCAACAAGCACGAACAGCAGACGATAGGGAAGCGCGTAAATCAGTACCAGGTAGAGAACAAGGAGCACGTACAGGTCGCAAAGCCGCAGCCTTAGCTAGTGCATCTACCTTTTCATTACCTATGACACCAACATGTTAGGGAACCCAGCAGAAATCCACTCTCTTCCCCCGACGACGAATGAGGAACAGCCACTCCAAAATAGCTAAAACTATAGGATGTGATGATTTAAAAGATTCCAGGGCCAAAAGCGACCCTTGAGAGTCACTAAAAACAGTAAAATAGTTGCCATGAACAAACACCATCTTCAGGGCTAAAACGATAGCTGATAACTCTGCAGTAAAAACTGAGGCAGCCAAAGGAAGACTACCTCCACGGCTAAAATTGGGAAACACCACTCCAAAACCAACACCAGAGGCTGATTTAGAGCCATCAGTATACACAGGCACAGATCCACCATGACTAGAATAATGTTCGAAAAATAACTGTAAAAGACACTGAGGAGCGACTGAATCCTTTGAGTCTGCAAAAAACCTGCAGAAAGTTACCTTGGGGAAGATTCATGGCGCAACCCTCGGGATCCGAACAGGACTGACAGGCACTGCTGACAAACCAAACTCCTCTATGATATCCCGAACCCCATATCCAAACGGACAAGGGATGCGAGCATGTCTTCTATAATACAAAGAACAGGACTGTCGCATCACACACTCACACACAAGTGAGGCTGGAAAGCGACAAATCCGGAGCCAGCACCATGATGCAACAGACTGTTGCAGTAGATCTAAGGGAGGCACACCAGCTTCTCCCAACAAATTGGGAATCGGAGATGACCGAAAAGCTCCAGCTGCAAGGCGAAGAGCAGCATGATAGACAGCATCTAGGGTTTTTAATTTGGACTCTGTGGCAGAGGAATAGACCTGGCAGCCATATGACAGCTTGGAGGTTACAAAAGCCTGAAACAAATGCAAGAGTGTCCTCCTATCAGCACCCCAAGAGGTATGGGACAGAACCCTCAATAGACTGAGAGCCTTCATACATGATGTTTTAAGACTTATCAAATGTGAAACCCAAGTCAAACGGCAGTCAAACGTCAGGCCAAGAAATTCGTCTCTGCCACACAACGGAGTCTCCTGCCACAAAATTGCAGATCAGGGTCCGGGTGTACTCCTCTCATCCTACAAAAATGCATAGCCACAGTCTTAGGTGAAAACCGAAAACCCCTGGAAGTGGCCCAGGCAGAAATCTTGTCCAAGGCAAGTTGCATACGCCGCTCAATAGCAGACATGCGGGAGCCAGAAAACCATATAGCTAAGTCATCCACATAAAGTGATGAGGATACCCCAGCAGGCACAGTGCCACAAATACCATTAATGGCCACCGCAAACAGGGAAACACTTAAGACTCTCCCCTGTGGGACACCTTCCTCCTGGCATAGTGGCACAGAGAGGTTAGAACCTACACGGACCTGAAACACACGATCATTCAAGAAGTCTCTAAGCAACAGGGGCAGGCGACCATGTAAACCAAAGGCATGAAGTTGTTGGAGGATGCCATGGCGCCAGGTAGTGTCATAAGCCTTCTCATGGTCGAAGAATACGGCCACAAGATGTTGTTTAGCGACAAAAGCTTCACAGATCGATGCCTCGAGCCTGATAAGGTTGTCCGAAGTACATCGTAATTTACAGAAGCCACTATGCAAAGGAGGGAGAAAGCAACCTTTCTCTAGAAACCACACAAGCCTGACACTGACCATCTTTTCAAATAACACACACACGCACGATGTTAAACTAATTGGGTGATAGTTGGAGACATGGGAATGGTCCTTACCAGATTTAGGAATGGGGAGGACAATACTCAACTTCCAACTCTTGGGAATAGACTCCTCACTCCAAACCCTGTTAAAAAGGTCCAATAAAAACTGTATGGATTCAGCCGGCAGATGACGAAGCAGAGCGTACGGAATGTCGTCAGGCCCAGGAGCAGTGTCACCACATTCCGAGAGGGCAGCACGCAGCTCACCGAGGCTGAAGTTTAAATTATATGGTTCTCCGCCACGAGAGCGAAAGTCAAGGCCCAGCCTCTCCTGATTAATATGAAAGTTACCACACGGCTTAGAAGGATTCAGATACCAGAAATCTTGCGCACCTTTTTCCGCACCATAGGCATTCGAGTAGAGGACGTAACTGTAGAAACATACGACCTCCACGAGTTGGGGGCGAGCATTCTTCATGGCCCATCTATAGTGAGCATGTGCTTTGCGAAACTGGATTTTAAGAAAAACAACATCACGATTGGCAAAATACCGATGGGTAGCCACTTTGTAAGCTCCTTTTGCTATAGAGCAGTCATCATTCCACCATGGCACAGGTCTCTGGGAAAAAACACCAGAAGTCCCTGGGATGGAACGAAACCCTGCTGAGAAAAGAGTCTTGGTAAAATAACGTTCTTCATCATCGATAGTTGGAAAATCAGTAACCCTGTAGGGAAATACACAGTCCCTCAAAGAGCGACCAATCAGCCCTATCCAGACACCAGCGTGGCATTCGGGCTGCAGGAACAGAGTGAGTAGACTGGACCAACACAAGATAGTGGTCACTACCATGCAGATCATCCAAAACCTCCCAAGAAAAATCAAGGGCACAATCAGAGGAGGGGATGAAGAGGTCAATGACAGAATACACGTCAGTCTGAACACGAAAATGGGTCGGCCTCCCATCGTTTAGGACAACCAATTCCAAATCCCCAGCCAAAGAGGCAAGATCTCCCCGGGGATTTAAAGGTGAGTAACCCCACAAAGGATGGCGGCCATTAAGGTCACCGAGGAGTAGAAACGGGGGTGAAAGTTGCCTGATAAGAGTCTCCAGATCAGCACGCAAAACAGGAGCGGAAGGTGGAAGGTACAGACAACAGATCACATGGCACCTCCCAGCGTGCATCTGTACCGCTAAAACTTGAAGGGGAGACTGTATTGCAAAAGAAATAAAGGGGATATAAAATCTGCATAAAATGGCACATCCACCGCTGTGACCGCCAGGAGGAGATGCATGGAAGACCTCATACCCCCTGATAGAACGAAACAGTCTATCCCACACCATAGTCTCCTGGAGACAGACACAGAGTGGGCTCAGAGCAGAAAGTAATAACTTTAATTCCTCCCAATTTGTCATGGCACCTCTACAGTTCCATTGAAGACAGATTGGTACTGGTTGAGCCATGTTGATTAGCAGTAAATATTATGAACTGAGAAACACCAAGGCTATGTAGCTACCTTATTGGGAAGGGTGTGAAAGCCCTTCTTCCTAGGCGTGAAGCTCTGCCTCTCCAACCGGGAAGACACTGAAGATTTAGAGTTTACATGGGTGGAAGGACCCTTACCCCGAGACACGTCCCGCCCATCGCCAGAATGACCCCGAGGCACAGAGACCTTCCTGGAAGATCCACTCGCCCCATCCGCACAACCACGTGAGGGTCCAGCTGGCACCTCGGGACAAACTGAACCCTCCCCAACCGAATCAACCAAAAGTAGGTTGCTGGGTGACGGATCAGAGGGAACAAGCGACAGAGCCCTTTGAGTATCTAAAGACCCAGACCCCGCCACACCTGAGCGAGAGGCAGGGACTGAAATCCTAGGAAGACCATCACGAACACCCACCGACTTAGATGCCGCCACTCCCTGGGTTGTCGAGTGAAGAGCCCCCTCAGATTTCTCATGCGGTACAGAAGTTTGAACTTTAGAAGGAGAGGAGTCACCCAAAGAGTCCTTACTCCTCACCCGTTTGAGGTTGGCAGACGCAACCTCCATCTCTACACCAACACTTGAAACACTAGAAACTGTAGAGGTAAACTGTAGAGAAGACTGAACACCAGTAGCGGAGCAAGCAGATGGTACAGGATCAACAGTCAGTACGGGAGCAGCAGCCGTTACAGTAGTGTCAGCCGGTACAGGAGTAGCAGCTGGTGCAGGAGTAGCAGCTGGTACAGGAGCAGCAGCCGGACGAGATGCAAACTTCAACGGTGCCGGAGTCCTTGGGAGATCACGAGGAGGAGGAGGAGGACGTCCAGTATCTGACAAGGGAAGAGGAGAAGGGTCAGTGAGAGGAGCAGGAGCCCCACGACGGCGCACAGCAGGCTTTGACTTAGAATAGAAGCAAAGGACACACCTGGGTGGACATACATTGACATGACGTGGTCCTTAGCTTTGGTAAAACTCAGCCTCTCCGTGGCTCTGAGAGACAAAATTTCATGTTCCATTTTGTATCTATCACAAGATTTAGAAGAAGCAGCGTGCTCACCACCACACTTAACACAAGATACCGAACCAGGGCATTCCACACCCTCATGAACATCGAACCCACATGACACACAGACTGCTGGAAGGCCCAGGGCAAGGCGCCTACAACTTCGACCAATATGACCCAAACGCTGACAGTGGTAACATCTACAAGGCATAGGGACATAGGGCCTAACTCTGTACTGGTACCAAGCAGAGTCAAGAACAGTGGGGAGGCTCAATGAGTCAAAAGTAACAATCAAGGATGGAGTAGGCACAAGGCCACCATTTATCTTCTTCTTAATTCTCTCAACCAAGATTACCTTCTGTGCAGACAACTCTTCAGCAAGGCGTGCCTCATCATAGATCAGCAATTCTTTGGCATATACAACTCCACGACAATGATTCAATGAAGCATGGGGGGAACATGTGACTGACTGTCCTGAAAGCATGGACAAAGATAAAACAGCTGAACTCTGAGAAGGGTCAGACACCTCCACCGACAAACTGCCATCAACCTGTGGAACAACCTTAGGGGCTGCACCACAAGCAGCGACAATTTCTCGATGTGCAAAAGATATCAAACCGTCTGAGGTCCACCCCTGCAGAGCTACAAATTACTAAGAACTTGACGTATGCTTCAGGAGCAGGAGCAATCTAACAGTTTTCTGAATCTCTCTCACGGGGGCCTTGAGGGCCGGGTATACTTCTTGACCCCCGCCTGCGACTCTTGTTACGCGAGCCACTGGACCGGTGGGGCAAAGCAGGGGGGGCCGAATCCCTCATGGAGCCACGTGGAACCTGGAGGGGCTCCAGAGTGGCTACAAGTGAAGGCCGAGAAGAATCCGTGGACGTGCTGAGGTCAGGGAAAGAGGCAGGTAGAGGCATATTGCTGTGAGCCATAATAATAAACTAATTAACTTCATTCCCCCACCCCGCCACCCACCACGGAACCCAACAAGGGGAGGCCACATGCCACAGGCGACATCAGGGGTAGCAGGGGAGTATACGCGGGTAACCACTTGGGGGGCCCGGACAAGGGTGACCCCAGAACGATAGGAGCGACCAGGCCCCCCAGTGCCCACGTGACCCTAGCCAACGCATGACCAGCCGATTGACCTGGTCGGGCCCAACCAGGCTGCCCGCCTAGCCAGAATATGGGACCAAAGAGGTGTATTGCTAGCTGCAGGGTGCATCGTGCAGCATCGCTCAACCTCCAGGACTCCCGTCTCCCAGCATTATGGAACGCCACGCACGGCAAAATCGTGGGGAGGCAACAGTCCTGCCCTAGATGGCAAATGGGCAGGGACTAACATCACCAGCAGGCCTCCTCCACTAGTGATGTAGGGGGTGCTTGGTCCATGAGGCTAAAAAATGCCGAACCCTACAAAGGTAAGCATGCCTCTAAAGTAGGTAGCACTGCCAACAACGCTTCAAGCCAAGCCTCCACGTCAAGGTGACCCCCTACAGTGGGGCTGTCATTGAGGAATGTTAGCATACGCAAGTTGGGAGAGGTGATGGTAATGTTAGCATATGGTAGGGTGGAAGTCATGTCGATTGGCTGGAAGATGTCATAAGAGTCTTTACGGACTGCTTGGTGGTAACGAGTGGAGTAAGTGATGAGTGACTCTGATTTGACGGTACAATAGTCCGGTGCTTTGTAGAGACCACTAGCAGGGACGGATCGGACCAAAGAACCAGGACACATGATGGTGACAGAGATGAGGAGAGTAAAGAAGTACCAGACATGGTTGAGGTAAGCATGGTGGACTGGGAGTTCAGGAGCTGGGACAAAGGAACAGGCCGAGTATATGGAATGGCTGTGTACTACGGCAGACTCACAGGGTGCAGCACTGCTAGGGAATATAGCGAGAAGGTGGGGAGCACATAGACGAGACGTAGGGGTAAGGTAGGAACATTTCTGGAGGTCTGTGGAAGAAAGAAAGGCAACGGAGAGATGATTATGGGAGAGGAGGAAATATTCTGAAGGAACAGATACTTGTAATAAGAAGCTGTTGTACCAGAAGGGAAAAGGAAAGATGTGGAAGAGGTTGAAGGTGATGGTAGAAGGTAGAGGAATATGAACGACGATGTATTTGGTGAGAAGAGTGGCCTCGACAACTGGATAATAGTATTCTAGAGAGGAGTAGGGAAGTACTGGGGACAGACCGAAAGTAGAGTGAGCCCACTGTAGTACAAAACAGAGAGCAGAGAGAGGTACTAAGTCTGCAGTGACACGTCCATTAATAGCATCGACTAGGATACTAACCAAGATAGAGACTTGAGAAAGTAGAGAGTCAATGGCTAGCTGGAGATTATCCATGTTTAGTTTGAGATAGAAGAACTGAGAAGTAACGTTGAGATTTGAGAGGTGTTGTTTTAAGACGTTGGTGAAATTGTTCAGAATGTAAGTTACTTCATTTGGGTGGGTTGTAATCTTCTGTAACATAGTGTGTTGGACCTTGATGACTCGGCGTTGAGATTCTAGGGCTGAAGCTAAATGAGCTAGATCAGATTTGAAGCCAGAAAGGTCACGAACCGTAGTGACGCCAAACAAGCCACTTAGAATTTCACCTCCGAAGTCAAAGAGACCTCGTTTCACACGAGAACGACCTAAGGGTGTCTGAATGGAAAATGTGTCACTGAGTTCAGTGAATCTGTCAGTTATGTATTGCAACTGCCAGGAGAGTGGTAGGAAAAGATGATACAAATACTGATTCGGGTTGTGTTTTCCCATGATGGCCAAGAGATGGGTCTTGATTTTGTGTAGCTGGTGCGCATAAGCAAGTAGGGTGATGGCTACGTCGGCCAGGGGCACAAGATTGTAGCGCAAGGAGACTACATCTTCAATGAGCATTACCTCGCCTCCCGAGCCGACCAAGGCCCCGGGACGTACTCCACCACCGTCCTCACCCAACCCGGACATAGGAGTGTCAGCACTGCCAGCAGGTAGACCGCTAACATCATACCTAGAAAATCAGGGTAGAATTAATGGGAGAGGTCCTGGAGAGGTTGACGAGTGGAACGCAGTTTGGATCGATAGTGATTGGTTGATGAATGAGTAGGTGTAGGTGGGGATGAAGGAGACTGATGGATAGGTGGAGATGTGGGGGATTGAGGGATTTGTGGAGTAGGAGGGGTAGCAGCAGGCTGTGCAAGTGACTCTTCCAACATTAGGCCTCGTGGTGCACACTTGAGATCGTCTGCATGGACCCATTTGGTGTCTTTAGTGGATAGGTATTGTATGTGAAATTTATTACCTTGTTGAGTGAGCACGCAGTGGGGACCTGTAAATTTGTCATCCAATTTAGAGGTGCGTGTATGGGAATAAGCAAAGACTAGATCGCCGACGTTGATAGTGATAGGCGAGGCAGATATATGTTGGTGCTGCATCATGTTCTCCTGAGACGAAGCCAGATTGGATGTTGCATACTGATGGATTGTTTGGAAGTTGGCCAATTTTACTTTGACATAATCATCCATGTTATAGATGGGGTCTGGCTTTGAGGATAACAGGGAGTATGGTAGGTCTTTGTCAAAACCGAAGAGGACAAAGAAGGGAGATTCGCCAATTGATGAGTTGATGGAGCTGTTGATTGAGGATGCCACTTGAGGAATCCAGTCATCCCAGGACGAACTATGGAAGCCTAGATGTCTGAGGCACTCTAAGATTTTTCGAATGCGGTGCTCTACAAGGCCATTGGAAGCCGGATGGTTAGGCACAACATTGCATTTATCAATTTTAAAGCGGTGACAGATCTCATTCAGGAGACTATTGTTGAACTCAGTACCGTTGTCGGTAAGGATGTTATGTGGGGTATTGAATGGGCAAATTACGTGATCCACGAAGGCACGTGCAACACTCTTCGCGGTCTTATCTGAGAAGGGCACGAGGACACAGTAGCACGAGAAGTGGTCGACTGCTACAAACAAATATTCAGCTCCTGATTCCGTAAGAGGAAGCTTTAAAAGGTCGATGGAGACTGTTTCCCATGGGCGTGACGGGATTGGGTATTGTAAAAGTGGTGCAGGTAACCCGGTTGATCCTCTGTGGCGGTGGCACGAAATGCAAGAGTCACAGTGCACATTGATATCGCGGCGCATGGTTGACCAATAGTATTCGAGACGTGCTTGGCGCAAGCATCGGTCTTTACCTGGTTGGGATGCGTGAGGTGTATCATGAACTATGTGAAGGACCACAGATATTAGGTCAGTAAGGACGAGTTGGTGTACTTCTCCATTGGGCAAGTCCTTCCCTGTGGGCTAAGTAATGTTTTTCTGTACAAGAGATCATCTTCTAGTATGAACTCATCTAGTGGTACTGGAGTAGGTAAGGTCAAGGCATCTCCTGATTCTAGGAAAGAAACTACTATGGACCATACAGGGTCTTTGCGCTGAGTTTTGAACAACCTCTGATGTTAGTGTTTTGTTCTCAGTTACACTGGGCTGCAGTGAAGTGACAGCTGCTGCTACATGACGTGAGAGTGCAACTGCGACTACATTCGATTTTCCTGGGACATACTGAAAAGTGGGGTTGAAGTCTTGGATGGTGACAGACCATCTAGCTAGCCTACCTGTGAGGTTGCGTCCCTTAAACAAATCACATAGACGGAGGTGGTCAGTCTGGATATCCACTGGATAACCATACACTGTATCTCTGAAATGTTTCAAGGACCAGACTACCACTAAGGCTTCAAGATCAGACACTGTAATTACGTTCAGCGGTCGTAAGGGCGCGTCAAGCATACACCATTAGACGCTTCCTTGATGCCTGATCGAGTTCCATCAAAACTGCACCAAGTCCTGCGCCTGAGGCATCTGTGCATAGATGAAAGGGTTTTGTATAATCAGGGAATGCTAAAATTGGGGCATTGACAAGAGCTGTCTTTAGTGTTTGGAAAGCCTGTGACTGATCTTTAGTCCAAACAAAGGATACAATCTTCCTGAGTAAGAGGGTTAGAGGAGCGGCGATCTTTGCATAGTCCTTAATGAATCTACGATAGCAACCATTTAGGCCCAGGAAACTCCTTACAGCATCGGTAGTGGTAGGTTCTGGGAAATTGATGATCGCCTTAGTTTTGTCTTCATTAGTATGAATGCCTTGTGAATCTACGACATGTCCTAGAAAGTTGATTTTCTTTCTTAGGAAGTCATATTTATTGAGGTTGATTTTCAGGCCTGCTAGCTGTAGGCATTCCAATACTTGTTGTAGTTTGGCAACCTGTTTAGGGATTGATTTACTCACAACAATGATGTCATCTAGGTAAGCAAAAAGAAAGTGGCCCATCATGCCACTGAAGACCGAATGGATAAGTCGCATGAACACGGAAGGAGCATTCCTCAAACCAAAAGGGAGTCTCTTACACTGAAAATGTCCTGAAGGGGTGCTGAAGGCTGTAATTGGGCGAGATGATTCTTCCATTTCGACCTGCCAGTAGCCACTGTGGAGGTCTAGGGATGAAAAGACTATGTTGTTTTCATCTAGTGATTCTAGCAATTCTGTGAGGACGGGTAACAGGAAACGGTCTAGAACAGTTACAGAATTTACTTTACGGTAGTCCACTACTGGTCTAAAGTTGCCGTCCTCCTTTGGGACCAAGAAAAGTGTGCTATTCCATGGACTGACGAAGAGTTCAATAATATCCTGAGCTAACATTTTCTGTACCATCTGATCTGCTTGTTTTCTCAAGCTGTGAGGTAACCGATATGCTGGTATGCAAATCGGCTGAGTTCCTGGTGCTAGTTCTATGTGATGTTTGACAAAGTCTGTCCTGCCCATTGGTTCTCCGGGTTAGGCTACCACATTTCGGTAAGAGTGTAAAAGGTCGAGCAATTGGGATTTACGTTGTGGGAAATCTTTGCAAGTTAGACTGAAGAGAAGGTCAGCTGAATGAGTCGGAGCAGATCCCGTAGAGTTGATTGCATATATACCTGTCAGGTCTTTCATCATCATGAACAGGAGGGATAGAGGAATCCTGTCACACCTTTACGGCCGCTGGGTACACCAGGAAGTCTCCGATCTTTACACCACTTTTAAGTTTCAGTGGAGCATTAGTGACATTGCGCAAGTACAGGTAGCATAAACTGTCCTCTAAGACCGTACACCATGCGGACTCATAAGTTAAGCCATTCACACAACATGTCTCAGGTAGTGTTAGTACAACTACTCCTTCTTTCGCACCTACAACACGAACAGAGACTTTGGTGAACTCATGCGGTAACAAAATTGTGCACGTATTCGTTACTGCACGCCTCGTCTCTGCTTGTTGGAGAACATCAGTTAGACTCTGTGAGGTAGTTAACTGAGACATGTCTGATTCGGCTATAGTGCTGTCGTTAGAGGAGTTTGGAAGAGCCATTTCTAAATGCTGAGAGGATGTATCATTAGGTGTTGAGGAATTTGTTTCCTTGCTCGCAGATAGTTGTGGAATGATCTCTTTATTCTCAGATGATGATGATGATGATGGGTTGTCTTGCTCTGAGCTCTTAGGTAGTGTGGGAGTCAGGGGGGACTGAATGATTGAATTTATTGTAAGTACAGGACGGGGACAATCCATAGTGTAGACTGGGAACCCAGAAATGTCTATACTACCACAGGCAGGTAATAATGCAATGGAGTGTTGTGCCATGGTGGGTAACCCAATAAGGACATCTGCTGGATATTTCAATTCGTTAGTAACATGAGATTCTATTGGAAAAAGGGTCAAGGCTCTGTCTAGTTGTACTTCTAAAGTGACTCTTCCCTGACCTTTAACTCTGAGCCTTCTACACCACATAGGCGAATGTCAGGCGGCTCAAGGAAACTGACCTTTTTTTTTTCCTCTAATGATGTTTAAAGAGGTATCAGAGATCAGGTTTACTATAGATCCTGTGTTCATGAGGAACGATGTTTGTATGTCATTACTCCATCCTAGAATGACTAAGCCTGAGGAAGTTATGGGCCCTACATGGCGAATGGGGAGTTGGTGTTCTGGTGTAACGTCATATTGGTCCAATACGGGCGCGACGCTTCCCCCAGCTGGCGGCGGTTTAGGTAACGACATTCCTCAGTGGTGTGAGTCGTACTAGTCTTATGATACTTGCATGTTGGACGACGCAAGCGGGAAGGCGTACGCTGTCTAGTTTGGGAGTGACGTCGTCTGTGTTTACGGTCGCAACTGGATTCTCGATATCCAGGGTTACCACAGTGCCAGCAAAGAACCGAGGATCTGTTCCGTCAGACATTAGATCGATCGCGACCGGCGGTTGGTGAACGATTCCAGGTAGGAGAGCGATGCGTGGCAGGTTTTCCTCGCGTGGCGGGGCAGAAACGGGAGTGGTCTGGTGGAGTGGAGGTGTGACCAACTTGGGAGACCAAGGGGCGGTTTGTGGCCTGACACGTGCGGTTCGAACCTGTTCTTTCTTGGATGGTTTTAGTGATCTGGACGATTTTGTCTCCTGGATTGAAACCTATCTCCAGGGCTATCTCCTTTTGTCAAGGATCAAGCCAATTCAGGAATCTCTGGTAACCTTGTAAATCTGCAAAGATGTTGAGTGAAAGCATAGGAGCTCCATTTACTTCTACCCATTTCGTACCTACAAGTAATTGACACACTTCACTACTGGTGGCCTTAATGGCAGCAGCTGCTTCGCGTACTTTGGCATTTTGTGTTGGGACTTTCATATCCTCCTCCATCTGAGTGAGGAGATTAGTTAATCCAATGAGAGATGCGGCACTGGAATGCTGGCAACAAAGCTTTATGAGTTCCATGCGGAAATCATCAAAGGTTTTAATGTCATCAAAATGACCTGCACGGATCGCGGCTCCGACGTCCGATATTCCTTGGTGTAATTGACCCATTAGATAAGAGACTTTGAGGGGTTCATCTGTAATTCACCGATTGTGGATGTCGGTTTCTACCACCTCTGAGAAAATCATAAATCGACCAAGTCGAGTCCTCACCAGTAAATCTGGGTCGAGTGGCAGCATCGAGATAGATGGACTATGAGGGAGGGGTCGTTTGAGGCATGGTTGGAAGTGTGGAAGTTACTGAAGTAGGGGATTGAGAGAGAGGGAAGGTAGTGGTAGTTAAATGTAGGGGAGATGGGAGATGAAGTTAGCCAGGAGAGTTAACGATATTTGAAGGAGCAGGGATAGAAGGAAGCTGTGTAAAATCAGGGGTAGAGTATGAGGTATCTGGATGGATAGTATCTGGATTTAAAGTATGTGGTTCGGTGAGAAATTAAGTCTGATGGGCTGAGGTGTGGCGGGGGTACGAGTGGCCGCTGCAGAGATGAGTCACTGAATCGCCCTCGGTGGATGTTGTTTGGTCATTTGCAGTTTGTTGGCTGTGAGTGGTGAGAGCAAGTTCTGAATATTCAAAGTATGACATGTAGTGTGGTGATGCAATAGAGGGTGATGGATGAGTATGTATATGTGTATATTTACAATATGAAGATGAGAGAATGTACTATAAGAATGGAAGTGAAAATGAATGAAGATGAGTGGACACAGGGTTTAATAAATAAAGGGTGAAGTGTGAGATGAGTTATAAATATAGTCAGTGAGGATGAGTATGAAATGAGGGGAGTGAGATTAATATTTACATAATATGCAATCTGTAGAGAAAATCCAGAGAAAAATCTCTACAGAAAGTCAAGAATGAGTGGATGAGGATAAACTATATTATAGTTACACAGATGAGTTGTGAATGATGTGGAGTAGGTCGTTGACTTGTAGATAAGACACTGCTTATGAAGGGCTGGTCGGCTCGCTGGAGACAAGATTGGTTGCGAATGTGGAGGTAACTTGCTTAAACTAGGATTGTGCTCAAAGGGAGATGGCATGGTTCGTAGTGGATTAGACTGGTTGTGAATACAGTTTGTAGTCCAGCTGGGAGGTATGTACGATGAGTCTTGGAGGAAGCGGGTTGGCTTGCTGGTCTTCAGTTGATACATGAAGAAGAGGGTCCTGGCCTGAGAGAGTTAAGACGACGCTCAGTAGATGCGGCTGGCTCGGTGGTTTGGAGACAGTACGTGAATACGGGGCCCGATGAGTCAGGGCCACTCCCGGAGACCGTATGTTGCGGCACCTGCTAGGGTGCGGCTGTGAGGCACGGGGGCGAGGGCAGAGGTCGCCACAGGACAAGTGTGGAGCTGTGGGGGAGTAGATGCAGTTGGTGGTGCCAGGGAGAACGGCAGACGGTGGTGAGGCGACACCTTGAGAGGAGGGGACACTATATGGCGAGCACTGAACAGGTGCTGAGAGTAGGTGCACAGGTGGTGAGATGGGTGCGTAGGTCAGCGGTAGTGACACGTTCGGCCGATGAACAGTAAGGTGGGTGGGTGGGGCGGATTAGAGAATGGTACTAGTGAGTCACTGGTGAGTAGTTGTTGGTGTCAATAAACACTGTAGGAGGCGATCAGAAACGATGGTTCGACACACCGCTGCTGCCAAATGTAAGACGGTGCTCTGGTAGCTATTTAAGGAGTTTATTATAAGACAGTTCACCACAGTGTTCCCCTCAAGAGGGACAGCCCGAGACTGACTTACATCTGCTAGCCTCATGGTGGTGGGAAACACATTTGACTCAGCGCTTTTAAAATCTAGCAGTGAGGACATACAGTGGGGGGGGGGATACTATACAGTGGGGGTGCATATACAGTGTGGGGCATGGACATATAGTGTGGGTACAAACCCTCCCATAGTTCGTTTTCTTTAAAGCTAGGTACCCTCAGAGAGAACGAAAAAGAAAGGATGACTCTCACCTGTAGCAACATTTATAAGCTCAGGAGGGCGATTTCTCTATGAATTTTCGATGTTTCTCACCAAAAGCGGAGGTTTGAGCCAAAAAGAAAATTATGAAATTGGTTGGAACTGGGGGGAGTCAGAAGTGGAAAACCGGTCGGGACGTGACTGGTTAAGCCGTGTTCAGTGTTTAGTTTTCATGTTCAACAGTGTTGAAAATCCTTGCTCACATAGATAAGTACTAGGAAACATCAGCAAAGTCCCCACAGCAACATCAGCTACAGCAGGATAAAGCTCACTCATTTTAGACCAGAACTTGATCAGGGGAAGTGTTTCAAATGCATCGTTTGCAACAAAGACTCTAGAATTTTTTCTTTGTTATCTGGGAGAAGGTACACATTAACACTGAATGGGTTTCAAATCAATTTTGATTCAAACTCGCTCATTTCAAGAAAATAACATTGCAACTCCATCCCAGGGAAGACAGATGTGTTTGCACAAAGTGCTCCAATTCTAGTTTTCCAGTGGTTTGCTTTTATCAAATGCCTCACTAAGGTGTTCAAACTTGCTAATATTTTCGTCTCTGACCTTCCCTTCCCACAGCTCCAGCTTCATGTTGAATAATCTTAGTTTGTCCATGAAAACAATCACTTTGGTAAAACGGCCTTGGAGGCATAAGTTTCAAAAGTTTGGTTATAAGAATATGTCCTTTAAGTAGGTTAGCTTCTGGACCCTCTGATTACCTGACATTTTCTTGGTGAAATCAAGCGATTTGTCTCGATGTCAAGTTTGAAGAATTCGGAAAGCTCCTCCTTCAGTGACCGCCAAAAATTTTTCCCCGTGACAACCGGTAAATCTCGATGTGTAAGATTAACAGTTCTTCATCGGTTCCAAACTCCTGGCACAGTAGTTGGAACTTGATTTAATGGTATTTACCATGTGTACAGCATCGCTAATCTTAACTCTGGTGGGAGTGTTTTAGATGCCAGATCAATCTATGATGCATACAATGAAGATGTCTTCTTTCAAGATTCACCTCACTCACTCTTCCTCGAAACGGTGATCGACGGCCAATCATCGCTGGTGTTCCGTCACTTGTGCACCCAAATACATTATTCCAGGAAAGTCCTTAAGCCTGTAGTCGACTCAGTAGCATGACAGAACAAGATATCCTCCTTGAAATTTCCACCACTGATGTACAAATACCAGAAGATGTGCACAGGCAGCCACGTCAGTTGACTCATCAAGCTGAATTACAACTTTACCTTAAGAAGACACCTTCATTTCAGCAGTCACTTGTTTTTTTGATATCTTCAGACAAATTGTACCTAATATTCGTCGATGAACAGCACCATTTGAAAGGGGCAATGATATGACCTGCTCAGCACCACATCGCATAAAACAGCGGACTAATTCTTTACAGCAGGGGACGATTTACTTCCCTGCTATGTTGTGATTTTTTTTTTTTCGGTGTAGTTCTCAGTGATACCATGCACGATGCACGTAACCCAGATTCATTTTGTTGACCGAACTGCCCCGAACGATCAAAGCGTGCTCGCTGCAGTCCCCATTTTGCTAAAAGATGACAACATTCTTACTTTTCAGATTCGAATGACAGCTATTGAATGTTACTTGAACAAAACTCGGTTTTCTGCACTCCAGTGATAAAACTTTGTGACATATTACACACTCTGGAAATTCACACCCGTCATTGACAATAGTGGTGAATCCATACTGAATGTAGCTTTCGTCATGCTGACATTTCTTCGCTGATGAACCCAAATGGTGTGAAGAATTTTATTAATAATTACTTACCTAACCAAAGCCATACATAAAGTCATTTACACTGACATGCAGTTATAATATCGCTACCGTCACAAGATTACGCAATAAAAACACCATCAGACTCTTTTATTAGCATCACTCTCCCTTGATCACACTGTAGAAACACCAGAAGACAGTAATAATGTCAAAGGATCAAACATACCATCAGGAAGTCACATTGTCAATACCGTCATAAGATCACACAGTACAAACAACTTCGGGCATTATCACACAGCAGAAACAATTTCAGATAATCATGATAACAAAACAATAAAAGAACCTGGAGCGGTGACGTCTTCGCCGTGGGTCTACCCCGTAGAGGCTGTCGAAGCACAAGAGGAGGACAGCATGGGGGCTAAACCACCGCAACCCCCATCCCCCGGCCCCTTACGGGTCCCGAGAACTAGCTGGGAGTGGCTTTGGTCGCCCAGGCAAGTACCACATCTCTCTGTACAATACATACAACAACACCGTTTTTTCTACACCGAGAAATTACACCCCGGCGGTCATTTCTCGACGACTTCTTCTAGCTGGGGACATTGGGAGCAATCCAGGACCCACCAACAAATCCATATGTCCAACATGCTCAAAACCTATCACGTCAAGCCGACAGACAAAGGGTCCAGTTCAGTGCAATTCCTGCAAGAACTGAACCCATTACATCTGCACAACACTTGCGTCCAGAAAACATTACACAAACACCTGGATCTGCTCCTCATGCTCCTTTCCCCCACCCACTAACCCCCCACCAACCCTACTCATACTTCCTCCAAACCTCCTCAGCCAAACCCACATAGGATTACATAGGATTACATAGGAAAGTAAACAGCAAAAGACCTTCTGGTCCTTTCGAGGCTGCTTGTTACAGAGAAGGCTATGACTACAAGGTCTATCTCTACATGCTGAAGGATAAGGATAGTAAAGCAAGAAGGCTCCCCTCACCCCCAAACCCTCCAGGAAAAAGTGAGAAAAACCACCATGCAGCATGGAGAAAGTGACATGGAAATTTCATAGGAAATACTGGAAAGGACAAGTCACATTCTATACTACTTTATCTGTAAGCTACCTGTTTGATTAACCTGAAAGAGAAAGTAATCAAATAAACTAATAGCTATGGTACGACATTATACACGGATACGTTGAGTTAATGGAGCGTCTGTAGACATATCAACGTGAATACGGTAATCCCGTGGTCTCAGTTGGACTCTGCGGGAAGTAAAAAGATACAGATACACGTGAATATAGCTAAATAATCCTGTGGTCTCAGCTGGACTCTGCGGGAATTCAGAAGTTACAGATACACGTAAATATAGTAATCCCGTGGTCTCAGTTGGACTCTGCGGGAAGAAACTTAAAACATTATCACCAAAGAATATTCTCTCAAGGTTAAATATACACCAGACTCAAAATCATATGCAACTAGACACAATACAGTACACCAAATGGATGGATTATTCAAAGTGAACCAGCCGATATTCTCTTGGATTAGTGAGCTAAGAGGGGGAATTTAGTGTAAACGGGCGTTAGGTAGATCAACCTGAGCCAGGAGCCTCAGGTACACGCGATCTGCACGGTAGAAATAAGAGCGGTGGTCTCATTAGTCAGTACAAGTGATCCACAGCCCATCACAGGTCAGAAGTAAGTGTAGTGACCGTTAACTCAGGGCTGGCTATCTGTGCAGATCCTAATTTGTGCTTATATTACTTTATTTGCATCAAATAAATTGAAAAATATATAATGACGTGATGCGACGCTATGTACAGGTACAGTACGTTGTTTACGGGGTGTCTTGTAGACAAAAGGGGAATAAACTTACACATAGCTATAAAAGTAAGTTATTCGGACAGAAAGAGAGTCGGCTGAGGATTTTCATGCAAATACTTGTCTATTTTGTTTTTGAATGACTTAACTGAGATAATGTTCACGGTATGTGAGGGTAATCTGTTCCAGATATTTATGACTGTTCAAGAAGAAGTACAGTATTTTGTTTCATGGAACTGGAAATGCTTTCCCATAATTTTGCAGCCATTACTTCTGGTTTGTCTCGACTGGTCTATTCCAAAATATTTATTCATGTCTAAGTTGTCATATCCCTTCATGATTTTGAAAACTTCTATAAGGTCACCTCTTAACCTGCACTTCATTAGGCTAAATAATTTAAATTCTTCGAGGCGTTTCTCATATGATTTGTTTCTAAGTCGTGGTATCATTTTTTTTTTTATTCTTTGCTGTATTTTCTCTAATTTTTCTCTGTCCTATCTGTAGTACAGAGACCAGAACTGCACACAATACTCAAGATGGGGGCGCACTAGCGAGTTGTACAAGGCAAGTATGACTTTCCGATTTAAACTCAGAAGTTCTTCCAATAAAACCCACCAGCTTGTTTGCAGTTTTAACTGCCTTGGTGCACTGCTTACTCGATTTTAGGTCATTTGATGTTATCGCACCAATATCCTTTTCATTGTCTGTACTTGATAACTGGATATTATTCATTTTGTAATTCGCATGGACGTTTTTGCTTCCAATATAAAGTACTTTACATTTTTCTGTGTTGAATTTCATTTGCCATTTTTCTGCCCAGATTCTTAAAGTATTAAGGTAATTTTTTAACTGTTGCCACTGAAATTTTGAAGTTACTCTGGGGAACATTCCTGAAGGCCAAGCAGGGAAGGGTGCATGAGAGAAAAAGGAGAGAGAGAAAAAATACATTGATACCTTAGGGCATAGANTTTTTTATAGCTGTATGTCGACAATATCAATATCCGTACATCCATCCCCGATTCATCCATTCATCCACCCATCAATCCATCTCTTTACTGTATTTGTATCTCTATCTCTCTGTGTTTATGCATCTCTGTGTATCTGTCTCTCTGTCCATCTATCTGCCTTTCTATCTGTAACTGTCTGTCTGTAATTGCCCTGTCTCAGCACTGCAACAAATATCGCTGTTAAAAATCAAAAGCCTCCATGCAGTGGTAGCCAGCCTGAATTGCAATCTCTTCATCCAATCTCCCTCGGCACTTCAGATTCTACGTTGAAACTGCAACGATTTAACCCCTTCTCTCCAATTATTTTTCCCTATTTTATTCTTGCTATCTCCAGACGATTTTATTTAACTTGGAGGGGGGGGGATCTGAAGAAGTGAAAGGGTTTATTAGTCCCCTACCGGTCAAACCGGTCGGGGACTATAGGTTTGAGCGGTTCCATCAGTACGTCAGTACATCAGTCAGTCCGTCTGCAATTTCGTGTCCACTCTGTAACTTTCGCATGTATGGACAGATTTTGATATAACTTCACACAATTGTTCCCCATACCATGACGGTGTGACGCGCGCAACAACCAGCCATCTACTCCAAAGGTCAAGGTCACCTTTGGGGCTCGAACAAGATCGGGTGTTGTCATACTTAGCAGCCATACCTACATTCGTTTCGGCTCTGTCTGTTGTCTGGGGTGATCACTGAATGGCTGTGCATACGTATTGCTATCATACCCACACTGTATACATAGTACATGTGTATGGTTATCATCCGGTAGGGGACTTTGTACTGCATGATAATATTTGGCAGGGACTTGTTACGATTATATTTACTCCCTCAAGTTCGAAAGTTACTCCCTTTTTCAGTTTTATTCTTAATATCCAGACTTATGCCATGATAATTCTTGCACTCACCTCGCTCACCTTTATTTTTGTACAGAGGTACAATCACAGACTTTCTCCACTCTGCTGACACAGTTTCACTCACCTATGCCATCTTACATATCTCCAACAAGCATTTCATTGCGCTCTCTCCACTACACTTCATCATCTCTGCATACATCTCACCAACACCAGTTGCTTTCCCATTTTTCAGCCGCTTCACAGCGTTCTTCACCTGTGCGAGTGTCACGTTTCCTAACACTGCTTTCCCTCTGTGTAAACCCCCAGAACCAATCATGTTGACAGCCACTCTGCTCTCTCTATTCCCATTCATCAGGCTTTCAAAACATTCTTTCCATCTGATCCTTACTTCATCTCCATGGGTTAATAATCTACCACTTACATTCTTCACACTTTCACATTTCTTTCCGCTGTCACTTGAAAATTTTCGCACCTCTTTCCAGAATAACTTCCTATTTTCAGGGTAATTTGCATTCATTTTTCTTCCTATATCATCATTTACCTCCTTCTTTTTCCTCTTCATTAGTCTCTTTACGTGTTTCTTGCTCTCGGTATATTTAGTTTTTCCTTCAATTGAACCCCTGTCCGGTAACCACTCTAGACACTTCTTCCTCTTTTTCTTCACTGCTCTCTTAACCTCTTCATCCTACCATGCCGTACCTTTCTTCTTTCTTGTTACTCTTGCCACACTACACGTCACTTTAACATTCGTAACTAAGTAGTCCAGATCCAATTCATTCCAATTCACTGATTCCAACTCCTCCCTTTCTTTGGTCTTGTATTCATCTGCCATTTCTTTTATCTTCAGCTTCTCGACTTTCAGTCTTTCCCCCTGACTGCTCCTCTCTTTCCCTGTCCACCTTACTCCTCTCAGCTTGATCATGCATACCACAGTCATATGATCACACAGACCTCCACATCGTCCTCTCACGGCCCTCGTATCAACAACCATTCCCAGCATCCACCTCTGTACGAGCACGTAATCAATCAGGCTCCTTTCAACACGATCCCCGTTCCCTCTATACCACGTGTATTTATGTGCATCTTTGTGTTTGAAATATGAGTTACAAATGCACAACCTCCTTTCCTGACACATATCGTTCAGTCACTTCCCATCATCATTCTCCCCTGGTACTCCATTACAACCCATTATGTCACCCTCAGGACCACTGCCTACTCTTTCATTCATATCGCCCATTACGATCACTTTATAGCTCCTGGGCACTTCTCCCACTGCTTCTTCCAGCTCATCCCAAAACCTGTTTTTCCCTGTCTCACCACATGGTGCATACGCTACAATCACTGCCACTTTCATCTTCTCAAACTTGAACTTGACGTACATACATCTCGAGCTGACACATTTCTATTCTCTCATTCCACTCTGCCACACTGCATTCATCAACAAAGCAATTCTTTCCTCGCACGTTCCTCGCTAATTCATGCACGATCTCACACATTTCACACCCTCAACCTCATGTCAGGACACTAAAGTATAACACACTACATAATAGCTAGTAACGTACTGTATATATGTAATATAGAGGTTAGAAGAAAGTCGTGCCTAAGTGAGAGAGCTAGAGGATATAACATTTGCACATTCTCTAGGTAGGAATTTCACACACAGCACAGTGTGACGCCAGATGGGAACTTTCCGCAGTCTTGGAAGGTTCCTTCCCACGTGCGCTTACGCACGACACAACCAGTCATACACAGGGGAAATGGGAGAGACAGTGCAGAGGAGGTTAGGAGAGAGAAGATGCGGTGAGGAGAGGTAGGAAGGAGTGCGCAGGGTTAGCAATCAATAAACCGCTCACACCTCAGTACTGCTCTTGTGAGATACTCTCTTTGAAGAAATAAACTGTGATTAAACCCCAGAGTCATCTTTATCTTTCTCCTGCCGTCTACGACAAGTACAACGAACATTCTTTCCTTAAAATCCCAACAATTCAACACACTTTTGGAAAAGCTCGGCGACGACTACGATATTGTATTTGGTGGCAGTGGTGGGATACAAACCCATGCCTCCGAAGAGACTGGTGATGAAGTTATTTTCGGTAGGTAACGATGAGGGGACTTATCTCATGGATTCTCATCTATATAGCAAGAGGATCAGCTCACTTAGACCCTTATCATATAATTAGGCAAGGATGTCTCATAGCCGCAATGGCCTCAACAGCAATTGTCAAAGATATGAGTACTGGACATCTTATAAGAATTACCAGTATTGTTGGAGAAAATTGCCAAGCCATTGAGGACACTGAAAGCTATGATAAGTTCTGCTTCAGAAGCTCAGAACACAAAGGAAGTGATTGAATTCATGAAGTTAGCAAAATGGATATTAGAACAAGCAAAAACTACCATGCTCATCATGATCCAAGATATCCCATCTCGTGGAACTGAAACACTTAGGGACATGAACAATATCACACATACATGTGAGAGGCGCAGTTTGTTCGATCTGGGTGGTGCAATTCTAGGGAATATTTTTGGACTGGATACAAAAGAAGATCATAAACAATAAATTTACTAAGATAGCTCAGGTATTAACATATCAACATAAGCTAGCTGACAATCAAATCACAGCAATGATGACGATTGTGAAAAATCTCAGGAAGGCAGAAAGAATAATTCACCAGAGTGTGGACAAAATAAATGCAATGGAAGGAAACATGACACTTTTTCAACACTTCTCAGTAATCATGGAACATATTGACAAAATAATACTCCAGTTAGACAACACTAGAACTCGTTATCAAGCTTTGATGAAAGGTATTGCGAATGTTGGTAACGGCAAGATCACCCTTAACTTACGTCCAGTTCACGATCTACGTCAAATAATCAGTCAAGGCATACATAAACATAGTTTGAAGCCTTTGTTTCAGAACAGGAATCTCATGCTATATCATCCATACTTAGAAGCGATTTTAACACCGATATCAGTAATGGTTCATGTACTATTCATAACAGATAATCTGTTCACAGTTTATCATATATAACCATTCCCTTCTAAGGGTAATAATACCTTGGTCATCTGCATCAACACCAATACCAAACTCATCATGGTCTTCAAGAGACAGGACACTGTCACTTTCGCTAGTGAATCAACGATTGAACGAAAGTGTCGTACATCCCTACATGCTGTTCACCTTTGTCCTGCTTACATTTTCACGTTTCAGCCAACTGGAACAGCCCCTAGAGAAATGGCTATCATAAGAAATCATGACATTCATCAGCACTGCAACTTCACATTTGCTCCAGATAAACTCGCCCACCATCAGCGGATCGGACATTCACAGTTTTTCCACTTCACTCATAACACATCAGTTTTCATAGTTTGTCCAGATATACCACCATCTCATACTTCAGCATCAGGACTATACACAGCACCTGACTATTGTGCTGTACTTACACCATCTTTGTCCACCTTAATCACACACACAAATACTTCCAACCACTACTTGAGATGAATTTAAACATGAGCACAAATATTAAGCTGACTTCACCTAAGTTTGAAACTATGCAATTAATCAATGAAACAATGAAGCCCTGGAAAGAACTGAGTAGTTCAATTCATATTATGTATATAGTCCAGCTCCATTGTCTTTATCTTCTTCATTGTATTTAGTATATTACTACTGGCTATGCACAGCATGCAAGCAACGATTGCAAATTTGGAGTCAGTATTTACGGGAGGAATAGTAAACGTTCAAGTGAGACCCTCTGAGTGAAATGTGTATAATATATAAATAGTGTAAATTAAATATACAAAGAAGGAAAAAAATACAAAAATGAAGGAAAATTATGAGGAAACATATTATATAATATTAATCTAATCATGCATAAATGATAAACTGATATACATATATCCATTTCATATAACAATATACCTCA
>JAGKTI010009784.1:0-13456 GCA_018397915.1 Birgus latro
AACCTCATAATAAACTGACAGCAAAGTCGCAAAACATGTTCAAAATGTTATGTCTTTTCCTGCTTTTCCGAGAATTTGAATTAAACTTTTCAGGCTTTCCAGGAATGTTGCACGCACATGTAATTAACTACGGGTGACTGTCCACAGAGAACACCTCGAATGTTTCACAGCTGCACAGTCGGAACAATATAGCTTCTCGCAACCCGATATCGAGGGTAGGATTGCGTGAGGCAGACGAAAAAAAAAAACCCTGTGATGAGGTCATAGAGTGTGCCTCATGGACACAGGCCTGAATAATGAGACTACCAGAGATCAAGCAGCACAGAAGGCGCCATTAGGTGACCAAGGCCGACGCATGGAAGCATGTCGGAGCCTTTATGAGCAATACGACGACACTAAAATATATATATTCCCAGTTCAACAATTCTGCAGAGGTAGAGATGCAGGCGGCGGTGGTGCCGTTGTTAGTGGTCTTTGCTGTGACTGAAATGACTAGGCCGTGAGAGGTAGTAGGAAAGATGCTGCCATGTCCCACAGTAAACCACCTCAAATCCAGGATCAAGCTGCGTTTATTTCACATTGTTTCTGGATAACAAATTTCACTTTTTCCTAGCCAAAGTTATTTTGTAGGAATCTTAATTTCGTAAGAGTCCAATTTCCATACGTCTGACACAGAAGTGAATATGGACCATTATATAGCAGTGAATAAGGACTATTATCATAAGGAATCCTAAAAGGGTGAACACGGTTAAAGGGTAAAAAAAAAAAAAATGAGGGCTCAAAAAAAGATTGATGTTGGAAATGAAGCATCTGAATATTCATGAAGTCGGAGCTGTTTAGGTAATTAAGTAGGTCCAAAGGTAATATTTATATCACCAATGGGGAAAGTGGAAGAGATATTAATAGGCACAAAGATTTTCAATTAATAAGAACGAATGGCATAATCTTGGCGTGTTGGATATGTAGAAAGGGAATTTTACTTTATGGGAGAATAGTCTGGAGCAATGTAAAAACCAGAAGATTCGGTTGACTTGATAGGGATGTTCGGACAGGTAACACTAACAAACAGGTGATCACGACAATAGAAGTAGTGCACATGGTCCAGTGACTGTAGAAAACTCGTATATCTGGAGTAAATGTGAAGGAATATACAGAATAAATAGTTTTCGCTGAAAGATTACGGACCGGAGCATTCTCGCAGGGAGCAGCTGTGACAGGGAGGACACTGTCGAAAAATGCAGGACAAGAATGAAGAGTCTGTGTAACTGACAGGCGCGAATGAACGAGTCAGACGGGACAAAAGCAACGGACATATGGTTGTGAGAGGGAAGGGAAAATTCTAAATACACAAATGCAGTGCATAAGGAACCACTAAAGAGTAGAGGAAATAAAATTTGATGAAAGTGACCAAGGCTGACTGTGGAGCGAAATGGGATATGGACCACGAAAATCTTGGAAAGGGAGGTAGCTTGTAATACAGGATAGTACAATTTTAGGCTGGAAAAAGGGAAAATAGGATTAAGACTGAAGTTACTGTGAATCCATTCCAAGACTGTGAGAAGATCTAGCATTGAAACAAGGTCTAGAGTAACATGGCCTCTGACAGCATCTAGTAAAAGGTGAACAAAATCACCAACTTGCAGCATTCATGAGTTGAGACGCAAATATAGTACAACGAGTCAAGAGGGGAGGTGAAAAACAATATTTCTGTGACAATGTTAATCTTATCCAGTTTTACTATATAAGAAAACTTGTTTAGCCGTGTAACGATTTCATTCATATGTGACAATATTACCAAGTAATCTGTGATGAACGTTTAGCAACCTATCCTGTGGGAGATGACGTCCTTCACCACAATTACTTCACCTTAGGGCTTCATCAATGTCCCAGGGCGAACGACCAAGTCTCCAACCCCGTCATCAAGGGATGTAGCAAATGCGGCATGCGTCGGCAAGTCTGTGCACTCTCTCCACATGTTACCTATAATAGGAAATCAGCCAATAAATCCTTTTAGGTGGAGTAAGAGAGACAAGGAAAAGTGGGGCGAGTCACTGAGCAAAGCTTTTGTTTATACTCGTACACAGGTGGAGTAGGCGATGAAGGGACAGGAAAAATATAAGAAAGGGCTGGAGGCATAAGAGGTGTACTTGGAGGTCCTATAGAACGAGGAGAGGCTATGAAAGATGTATTATTGTATTATTTCCGCCCATTCGAAATACCAGGGAGTTCCCTAAAAATTTTCAGTGCAAACCTATTTACACTCCGGGTAAGTTTTTAATCTAGTATTTGTTTCCACTACAAGATAACAGACGGTGTAGGCCCATAAACTTCTCATCCAGCTTAGAAGTGCGAGTGTGTAACAGCGAACACTAAGCCTTCAACATCAATATTAATTAGTGAGGCAGAACTATGCTGGCGAAGTAGCTTGTCCCATTTAGATAACGCCATATTTGCCTTTGTACCAGGTACTGGTGTATTCTCTGGAAGTCGTTCAGTCTCAGCTTCACATAATCGTCCAGGTTATAGACTGGACTAGGCTTTTAATGTAACAGTGAGATAGGAGAGACGTATCAAATCCATATATATATTTTTTAACGGAATCTCGCGGATAGGTTTGTTAATGAAGTTGTTGACAGAAGCAGCTATCAGTGATATCCACTCATTCCAACAGGTGCTCTGAGAACCTAAGTGCCTCAAACAGAAGACCTTACAATACGGTCAAAAAGATGAAACGAAACCCCTCAGACAGAAGACCTTACAATACGGTCAACAAGATGAAACGAAACACGGAGTTAGAGTTACTGGGGTGTTCGAGTCCCGTTTCCTCTTCTCGATCACATGTTTCGCGCAAATGTGGCCGCACAGTAAGGGTATTAAACAGATATAGACTTACCTCTGACAAATGCTTAGCAAACTGTCTCTTCACAAAATCACTCTAACAATATATGATTCTAAAACAGCTTGATGTTGTTCACTGACAAGTTTCTTTTAATATACCGGTAATTGAAATAAGTCATCATTTATCTTCTCCGGTCGTCGTGTTTGATGCAGAGAAGGTGTTCATTTTTCGTAGGTTTTACAAATATTTCCTGTTTAGTGTTAATTTCTTTTGAACATATTTGCTGGTGCACTAATGAAACGTTAGCAGGGTATTGTTTTATTAGACGTGGTGTGTGTGTGTGTGTGTGTGTGTGTGTGTGTGTGTGTGTGTGTGTGAACAGCCCAAAAGTTTGTATCTGATTTGGACTAAACTTGGTGGAAGATTTGACAATCTTCCCAAGAGATGACCTATTATGAGAACAATAGGTCGAAGGTCAAAGTCACAAGACAAGGTCAAAATTAACAGTTTTATTCCAATCTGAAGGAATTTTAGTAAAAGAAAGTTCGACTAGGCTTATGTAGCATGATTTGAGGGCAGTCAGTCAAATGTCAAGCTCGTAGGGCAAGGTCAAAGCTACCACCCTATATTTCAATCAGTTTTTATTCCAGTTTGTTCATACCTGGCTTACAGGCTGTTGGTCTAGCCCGGATGAAGATATTCAGTTTTGAGAACTATAGGTCAAAGGTCAACATCATAAGACTAGGTCAGCTCAAACTGTTGTGATTCGATTTGGCCGAAATTTACTTAGGAGGATGTGGGTCAGGCAAGGATGAAGCAAATCGATTTAATGAAAATTTTGTTATACATCAGGGTCATAGGTCAAACTCGAATGTTCGGTATTTAGGCCAACAGTATGGCGCAGGTTTTGCTCTCTCTGATTGCCTCTTACTTCTAATTCGAATTATTTTCTGAAGTAAAAATGGGAACTACAGCTGCAGGTGGAGAAGGGGTTGTAACATCTCCTCTTGGACGTGTTTTCGTTTACTGGTTATATTGTGTACATGAGGAAGTGAAGGTTCAAATGTACATAGAATATCATTTTCTCTTAGTATGACGCTAGACAAAGCAGTTTTAAGGGAGAAATTACATAGAACAGAGAAGCGCGTGTCTCCCTACAGTGTAATTTTCTCCTCGCAGTTCAAAAACCCATTTTAGTCTATGTGGGTCTTTCAGTAGCCAGTAAAAGCTGTTACTCTGTGTACTGTGCGGCTAATATGTGTTGTTCTGTGTACTATGTGCATAGGTAATACTGTGTACTGGACGATTAAGCGCTTAATGCTGCGTAGTCCTTGGGTGTCAATATTCGTATGTATTATTCCGTGAAGCAGTGTCTTTTACGCTTCCTAAAGTACTACAAGGTTTATGAAAATGTGCATTACTCTCCTCTCTGCGTGGTATTACTTTGCATACTATTTAAATTTGCGTAGTGCTTTGTACAATGTGCTATATATCACTGCATGTCACAAGGTGTCATTTGTAAGTAACTGATACAGTTATTGTTAATATGGTTGTTATTGTTGGAAGGAACAGGGAAGGACTTAACAGAGATTGAAATAGACCACGAACGAGGTGACCCTGGAGTAAATAGCCCCCCCCCCCATAAGTTGATATCTCAATGAAAGGGGAATTTTATGTAGATTACGAAACTCGGTCGCCTCAGTTCGGCACTGTCGAGCATAAAACATTATTTGCATTTCATTAGGGGGACATCGCGGACAAGAAATTCAAAACTTCAACACACCAAATACATTGCACTGCTTTAATTCGTTGTTTATACTGAGTACTGATAATGGATTTTTTAAACAACACAAAAACCATTTGAAGTATGAAAATGATAAGGAAGAGAGTATTATGTACGGTATCTTGAAAAGGCATGAGAGAAAAGAAAATTACCGGAAGACTAGGTAATAACAGTTATCGTTCAACTGTACAAAGAAAAGGTAGCAGATAAATGTGAGGAAAAGGATAAGGAGAATGAAGTCTCCAGAAGAGATTAGTTATTCTAATTTTAAAATACTAAGGAAGTTGTATGACATGGTGCTTATAGGAAAGGTGCGTAGCATAACAGGAAATAATACAGGTCAGGAACAGGAGAAGATTTAGAAAGGGTAGCGAATGTATAGACAATGGAAGAAGTTTTAAGATGTTGTATTCATGGACTTGGGGAAGGATTATGACAGGGTTGAAGGAGAGGGGTGAGGAGCGTTTTAAGCACACTGTACAATTTATGGTGTAAGTGGGAGTTTGTTAAGGCAACACAATCCACTTATGAGCGTAGTATTGCATGTATGAAACTCAGAAGTTTATCATTAGTTTAGGTGTGAGACAGAGATGTGTAAGGTCACCATGGCTCTTCGAAATTTATATGGGTGGAACACTGAAAATGTTGATATAGGATCAAAGCTAAAGTTAAATCGTACCAAATGAAGTCTGTAAAATTTCCTGTTTGCTGACAAAGCAGTTTTGTGGGAGAAAGTGAGATTGATTGGAAAAGGTAGTGAATGAGTTTGATAGTTATTAAAATGTTGCCAGGTTATCCAGTTGCTCTTCTTCCTTGGACTGATACATCCTTCACCTCCCACTCCACTTTTTCATGGTTTCCAGCATAGTGGCCAGATGTTTTAAACTGTAAGTTTCTTCTATTTCACCTAGCATCTGCAATCCTGCAACTCACGATGGTTCATCTTTCTACTCTCTGCTGCCTGCCAAAATCTTTTGTCATTTTATTTCCTTTTACGTACATTTTTTAAAACCTTTCTTCAAATTCAGTTTTATTTAATCCCTTCCCTCCAAAGGTATAATTTTTCATTACGTTCTTGCTACAACCAGCCGATTTTATTCAGCTTTGGAAAGATTTTTGCAACCTTTCTACCCTCGTTGTATGGACTACTTCCTCTTGTCCTTCCCTCTTTCTATTCCTCCATCGCAGTTGAACCTTGACTCTCACCACCAGCAAGTGGTGGTCCGAAAGTTCACTCCCCTAACCTCTGAATGCTCTTGTATCCATTTAGGTCAGGCTTGAAAGCACAAGGTGGCAATGTGCATCTGGCTGTTGATGTCCCTGCCTGAACTGTCAGTGCAGCTTTCTCGCCATGTGCAAGGATGCGTGAAAACAGGGAGGCAGCCTCACTCACGGTCCATCTCTCCATGGAGGAGGCACTCTCTTCCCCAGCTGTCACCACCACAGAGCCTCCCCCTGACTAGGATGCCTGTGGCAAGTGAGTACTTATGAGAGGCAGATGGAACAACACTACTGTGCTTCCTGACCATGTGACAGGGGTGAAGCAAAGGTGGTTCCAGGGCGGATGAAAGCCCACTACCTTGTCTTTTGCCTCTGCAAAAGAAAGCTGCTCATGGGTTCTGACTGATAGGAGCTCATTCTCAAGTTTGGACTGGTCACACTAAGTTAGTGAAGCTTGATGAGCGCCACAACAGTTCACAGAAGAAGGAGTGCTCAGGCAGTCAATCTCACAATGATAATCACCACCACCGTTGACACAGTTGTGGGAGATCACACGCGCAAACCTCTGACAATGGAAACACCTCCTCGGGCTTAGCATATTGATCTTAATTCCAAGATGGTAGAAAGCTGCACTGAGGACATCGGGCAACGTTAGTCAATAAGAAGGTCATAATCAAGGAGTATGTATCTTGATTTTTTCAACATTCACAAGTCCCTGGTGAGACAGCCCCACCAGGAGGACCTCCGCACCCAAGAAAATCATAGGAGAAGACTACTCCCTTGATCAGGTCCAGGGTGGCACAACAAGAGCAACATTCATTTGGAAGCCAAATCTTTGATGGCATGGATGGGAACACTTTCATTGGCATCCCTAGCCTCAACAAGGAGAGACCCATTTGCCTGTGGAACAACCTTTGGTGTTGACCCACAAGCCTCGACCAGGTCACAGTGGACTTGAAATATATTTTGGTGTCTGAGCAAGGCACCATCAACTAACTTCAAGACAAGAAATATGTATAGTCATCTGGCACAAAGATACCAGGAATCATCTCATCAGTAGGAATAGATGTTTTCTTGGAGGGCTTGGTGCCTCTCGTGCAAGAACCCCTCTTACCTTTACTTCCGGAAGCCTGATATGGTTCAAGCATTACTATGCTCGGCACATTGGTGTCCTGCAAGCATTCCTTAACCCCTGGAGCCTGGGGAAAGAACAGGCAGCTCCCGGGATGGGGAAGTGTCATTCAAGGATCCAGTAGACGAGCAGAGATTGTCTACAGGTGAAATAGGACCTCTTGAGTGCCCGGGTTTGACAAGAGGTTTCATGTGGCCAGTAGATGACCCGTGGGCCTTGCCACACAGTACCCCAAAATTAATTTGAGGAGAAGATTCTGTCATAAGATAACTAATACCAATACACCAGTCCTAGCGCCTAAATGGTGACATGTGGAGATGTAGGAGGACTACTGGGCCCCAGGGGGGACTACTGGGACTTGGGAATAGGCCCTGAAACCTTTACCCGGAGTCGGACACGTAAAAAAAAAAAAACAGTAGAACCTTCACTCACTGTCCTGTATTGGAGAGGATAATGAAGGCCATATTATATAACCCTCCAGTTTGAATTCTCTCTCCTGATCAGGGAGAATTAAAAAAAAAAGTATAACATGAGGTAAGATATAGGAGAATTTCATCAACATGAAGGAGTAAATATCGGCTGTTTGATCCCTGCACTCCTGAATTCACAGTCCAGTTATTTTTTTTCTTTTTTAAGAAACGTCTTTCGTTTATCGGGAGAAAATGAAGAGTTAACCCATGAATTTCAAAATATCTTTTGTATATAGCAAGAACCAAAAGTAAAAAGTAATCGCTATGACGGTGTTAATACCACCTGTTCAAAGTCTACGTCACTGAGTTGGGATCATTTGAGTTTGGCAAGTTGATGGACACAATACCTTCAGCTTAGAAACATCATTCACCTAGGCGAGGAGAAAACCTGTGGGTTACGAGACATTACTTGGATTCTTAAGCATTTTTCTGGGACAACATTGTGAGACATATTTTATATATCAGGAGATATCAATTCCTAAAGCTTGGGTGACGGCCATAGCCATCATAAAACAGGTGTTTGGGGTGGCTCAGATGATGACTATAGCCACTTTGCATTTCCTGCCAGCGTTTGAATTCCTATCCATTTTTATAGTACCAGTGAGTGATGTAGTCTCCTAGGAGGCGCGAGGGTGTCCAGGCTAGTTTTCTTGTTGCCAGAGTAGTGTAAACAAGGATGAGCTCTGAATCCACGTTGTCCAATTCCCTCCTCACCAAAAGTCACTGCCCGACCTCTGCTACCTCCATTCCTACCAAGCCTCCCATTCGTCCAGGGAAGGAGTTGAGTGACAGTGCAATTGGCAGGGTGTTGGAAATGATGGTGTCACTATTATCAAGTAGTGAGACGACATATGAGTGGTAGAGTTACACGAAGATAACGTCCTCGGCCGCCCTCCAGTGCCTCCTCCCATAGCTCCATGTCACCACTTGAGAATGAATCTGAGAATCCCTTAATGCCTGCCAATAAACTCCCATTGCCTGCTGACATCCCCTAGTCTCTGATGCCAAGGCTTCGGCAGCCAGAAGTCACGGGGAGAAGAAATGCTGCATAATGGCTGCCAAGCCACCTATGCAATTGCAGTGCAGAAGCTCCGTGCCTCCAACACCGACATTGCCCCAGGCTGGGACTTCACGAAAGATGTCCCTACAGCCCCATCCTTCTTTTGAGCCATTAGCACCACGAGGGCGGCCACGTGGGCAGCCGTAGGAGGCAGCATTGCCTACAAGCACTCCCCAGGCATCACCGCATGGTCATTCGCCAATCACCAGCCTCTAGATTCATTTTATTCCCCCTCCCCTCCCAACCATTCCAGAGGCCACACGGTGGGCATGCTGGCAGATCAAGAGGACGAGGTGTATGTGGAGCACGTTCCCATCACCCAAGTTTCCACAAGCTACGTGTGGGGACAACAGAAATTTTTGTGTGTGGTGGAGGGGGAAGGGTTTGAGCCTGCGGCAGCTGCCTTTCATGTTTCTCAGGCAGGCGTTCAGGCAGATTTTCCAGGGACAGCCAACTCATACATCTTGGATTTTTCATGTCATAATTTTCATTGTCTGTAATGGAATACCTGATGAGCGAAATTAACTATCACCAGGAAATTTCCCTACCCTGACTCGCCCTCCCTTCCCGTGACAGATTGAAGACTAGAAAGCACTCAGAGAGCGCATATCTCAGCCAATGCCATTGCAGGATCCGGACCCGATCCATCCCCAGATTAAGTCAATTCTTTTTTGGCCTGTGGCCCACCCTCCCACAAAATTTCATTGAAATTCATGAGAACTTATGGTGCTATCGTGTGGGCAAAAAAACAAAAAATCCTGGATCCGGATGATGATACGGAGCTCCATCAAAATGTAAAGGATCGTTCCTTGGTCCATATCCTACCTCTCCAAAAAATTTCAGCATAATCCCTTCATAACTTTTTGAGTAATCCTGCTTGCAGCGAAACAGACGAACAAACCAACGCCGGCAAAAACATAACCTCCTTGGAAAAGATTTTGAGGGAACTGTATTCTGTGAAGGTCGATGAATTATACGTGTGGCTAGCTCTGACCACGCTGATGGCACACATAAAAAAGAATGCCATACACGACTATGGAATCATGGACCATCTCACACCCACACCTGTTTTGAGAAGTTCATGGCGAAGGACATGTACCTTGCCATACTACGTTTCCTACATTTTTCCCTCAACCTGGGACCTGCACCCAATGACAGGTTGTGGAAGCTTCCCCTAATTCTGACCATGCTAAAGGAATCTTTCATCAGGTTTTTTCCAAGCTTTCCAAAAGGTGGTGGTGGACGAGTCACTTGTTTTGTTCCTGGGATGATTGACATTAATATAGTACATGTCGTCCAAATGTGATCGGTTTTGCATCAGATTTGTCGTAATTTGTGACCACAAGACTGGATATGTGCTGGACTTTGTAGTGTACTCATTGTCAGATGTGGATATCCAAAGTGACAACTTGCATGGCGTCTCAGGTGCCATTGTGAAAATGCTAATGGACGAGTACTTTGGGGCTAGCCACATTCTGTTCACAGTTCTCCACATCCCTGGCACTGACAAAGTGTCTCCTTAAACATATGACAGGAACCTTCAGCACTGACAGGTCCAGTACGGAGCACAACTCTGTCTTCCCTGCCAAGACAAAGAAAAGGCTTTACTCATCAAGCAATGTGGTCGTGTATTAGTCATCCACTGGCTTGACAAGCAGAAGGTCAGCATGCTTACCACAACTCACAAAGATGAAATGAAGGCCACTGAGAAGCAGGACTGCAGGAATAAGGAACCTGTGATCAAGCCTGATGCAGTCAATGGTTACAGAATATTATGCAGCTCGTTGATAGTCTAATATGCAGATTGGTGCCATAGACTGTCTCAATACTGCATGTGGTACAAGAAAGTATTTCTACACCCTATTGATATCACTGTGTTGAACACATTCATTGTGTTCATTCAGGTTGTAGGCATAAGTCTTCCTCTAAGTGAGTCTGAGAAAGAGCTAATGCGCAAGCTGCTGGCAGAGTGTAGATGTGTTATGCTAGCTGGACCAAGGTGACAGTGCTGCTGTACTACCCTATGGGGTCACCCAGGCAGATTATCTCTCACATCACCAGATCATGAACCTGAGGTGCACCCCTGCAGGGGAAAAATGTACAGGTGGTGCCATGTCTTCCTGAACAGTCGGCGAGTGCAGCAAGTTCACAAGGAAACGCACTGCTAGTGCTGCGAGTGCAAGGTAACACTGTGCACTAAATGCTTCTTCAGTCACCACACTGAGATGAGGTACTATGCACTGGTGTGTGGGAATGTGTATATAGTGTGCATAATGATATTACTACATGAGAATTTAGATTATAAGGAAATGTATGGGTAGAAGAAAACGTTCTCAGGTTACAGAGTAAGTGTACTCGCAAAAGTGCAAATTGTCGTTATGGAAATATAGCGCAGTATACTTGCAATCAGTTTTGTAAAAAACTTAGCCAAGTAACTGATTTTACTACATAAGAATTTAGAATACGTGGAAAAGCACGAGTATCAGGAAACGATTTCAGGATAGAATAGATGTGATCATTCAATACAAGTGCCAATAAGTGGTGTGGCAATAGAGTGCAATATACTGTATATGTGCAAATTGGTTTTGTCGTAATAGTGAACTAGTGTTATGCTGGCAGGATTAAGGTGGTGTTTTATGTGTGGAGATGTGGGGAACCTTCTAGAAATTAAGTGCTGCGTCACTGGTTTAGGCAGTGTTTGTATTTGGAGATGTGAGGAACATTCTGGAGATTTTGGCATGTTTGTTGCATTTCAGCTCTATCTTACCTTAGGAATTTATTCTTGTCATTTTTGTTATTGTATCTTGTTGGCTTAAGTGTGTTATTGTGTGAGGAAATGTAAATTCTCTCCTAGGATTACGATTGTGCATTATTGCTTTACAAAATTTGACTACTTGAGTATGAGTATTCTGGACAGCACTAGTAGGGGAAGCTGTGAGGGGAGGTTATGTATAGATAGATAGATAGATAGATGGATGTTGCTAAATAGATAGATAGATATTTTTTCACAAAGTTTCTAGATGCCAGAGAAAGATTATGAAAATGAGAATAAGGATATTGTTGGCAGAGGCAGACTCTTATGTGGTATGGTAGAAGTGAAGGGACCAGATAATCAATGAAAGAATGAAGAGAAAGAAAAGTGTATGAGACACTGTGAGAGGTGTGTTAGGATAAAGTAATCTAGAGGCGGCCGTTATCACCATCAATAGGTTGGGAGGGTTCCATAAGGGAGGAAGATGTCGGATATGATGATCGTTTAATGACTCGAATTATTTATTCCTTATTGCCATGAAGTTCAAGCTTATAGCATATGAGAATGCTGACACTAAATCGTGGTATTAAATGGATAGATTATACAAAAATACTTCATTGGTAATTATAAGTGTAACTTTGTCCTAATGGGTAAATCATTTATCTATGTTTGCTAATTTTTCTTCCTTAAATAGTATACGGGAAGGTCATTTTCCCGGTCATTTTCCTGCAACATCACTGGTTCAGCAGAGATCAGGTTTGTATCAACAGTTAATCTTTGTCTGCCTATCTGTCTAAAGTTATACACTTTAATTCATGAAAGTCTGACTGTGTTACCAAGCTCACATAAAGATCGGCTTACTGTTGCTGACACAACGAGGGGGCAGGGCTATTAGTTACAGGTCGTTATGTTAGTGTGGTAAATGGTATGAGGTGGGGTGGCTGGTAAACACGTTTTGCTTGGGATTCACAGCCTGATATTTCACCATATTTTTATATTTTGTGGCCTTCCAAACCATTTTGTATACACTCATGTGAGCACAGTACCTTCCCATAATACCTAAGAAAGGCGTAGCACTGCGATCCATAGCATAGTTTTTAATCCTTGAAAATTGGTTAGACTTAGAGAGCTGCACATACCTCTGAACATAACTAACACGCACGCAAACACCACATGTATGTCGACTAAGGCGACAATGACTGAACTTATTTTAAGCATTTTTGGGGCCAAGGTGAACTGAAAAGTTATCAGATGAACTCCCCCCCCCCCCCTAATACCTGCCATCCCATACAACCGAACCTTTACAAAGGACTGAGAATCACTGAGGATCTGTTGAGGGACTGTCCTGTTCATTTTTATAGCAATAGGGCAATGGTTAATGTAATATGGGTTGGTCTACTTGCTTTTTCCAATTTAGACAAATTTGTAGGGAAAAAAAATAAGGTAAGGCATTAGTGAAGGAATGTGGTTTTGAGAACAATTAGGCGAATGTCAGTCACAGGGATAGATCAAGGTTAAGGTCACATGACAAAGTTGACATTAAATTATCCGTGGTGGCTACAAATGAGGAAATACCCTCAAAACTAAGTTATTTCGTACCCAGTACAATTTCTGTAATCACCCAAAGGGGGAAGGTGATCGTTAAGTTCTGGACACCTTCATTTTCCCTGATTCTGGGGATCGGAATCAACAGCCCAGACCGCTGTGGAAAGCTTAAGAAATATCGTCATTTGTTTTGAAGTCAAAGAATCGAAACTTTCCTGAATTCTCATTTTGGGTACAAAGGAAAAAAAAAACTCATTTCAGAATTAGGTATACTATAGGAATGGTGTTTACTGATTATTTTCCGTTCATTGGAATTTATATATATATTTGTTTAGTAATTCTTATCCGTGTCCAAGCAAGTAACATTTTCTTTTCAGACCCACAGAGGTGGCCGATTACAAACCTTGTCCATGACCGAGGTACTGACTGAGTTATTGTGACTATTTAAAGGATAGGGCCCAGGCTTTTTGGTAATGATTAATTTATCCAAAAGTCGAAATTTTCCATAGAGGTAGACCTCTGACAGGAGTAGCTTTTTGTGGGAGGAATTCATCAGGTTCCAGGCGACGCTGGTATGCACAAACATAACGTATATATAACTCTTCTCTCTCTCTCTCTCTCTCTCTCTCTCTCTCTCTCTCTCTCTCTCTCTCT
>JAGKTI010009784.1:13857-30067 GCA_018397915.1 Birgus latro
CTTGAGAGAGAGAGAGAGAGAGAGAGAGAGAGAGAGAGAGAGAGAGAGAGAGAGAGAGAGAGATGAATGAATGCTGGGCAAGGAATTACAGTAAAAACAGTTGAAAAGTGAAAGAAATACACACATGAAGAGCATTTGCCTGTTTAGAAGATACAACAGTTTCAGCCCCACTTGGACACTTCTCATTATTATGCATCACCTGAACACAGTTTTTCATTTACGGGTGCCATTGATCCATTTCCTTAATCCACAACTTGGAAACTCAGACATATATTGCACACTGATTGCACAAGGTGGGGCAATCACGGAAGGACTTCAAAGAGGTTGTGCAGGGAGATAAGGAAGTGGGAGGGCGATAAGGAAATACGGTGTTAAAAAAAAAAATGGTGTAGCAAGTACGAAGGGTAACAGGACAATGTGGAAGCAAGAAAGTCGAGGAGAGAAAGGCAAGAGTTGTAGTTGTTGCTGATGCTATTGTGACCCCTCTCCTGCAACTGGGTGATGGGAAGGAAGTTGAGGAACGCTTGTGTAATGGGTTAGTCGAGCCGCTCGTGGTGTCACCGCATTTAGGAGCCCTTGACTTGCACCTGAGACAAGGCGAGAGGTGCATATGAGAAGCATAAGGGTTGCTCAAAGATACAGAGAAAAGTATGGACGCTTTCTCTGTGAACTTTTCCCCACGAAAATTGCCAGCGTTTACTGATTTATAGCCAGTATATCGCATGAATTCAATCTGATATCCTTCTGTTATTCCGCGAGTGCATATTGCAGCAGTAATCTAGCTGAATTGGAAATATGAAAAAAAAAAACAGTAATGCTTTATCTACGTTCAGAAGGATAAAAGTTTAAGAATATTGAAAAATACAAATGTCTGAAAATTCAGTTCTGGTTTATGTTGTTTCATGATGGTCTAGTGGTGTGCAACACCACTTAAAGTGACTGGCGTGTCTTGTGCATATAAGTTCACATCTTCAAAAGGATAATGGTGATTTTCGATTATATCACTAGGTGCGAAGGTGGTCACCTACCCTTATACTTTCTAAACTCCGGTAGCTTGGCGACAGCCTCCTCCACAACGAATCGATGTACTGGGCATTGTTGTATTATATAAACATATTTAAATCAATATAATTTAATGACATATTTTCAGACCTAAACGCAAAAAGAGTATACGACGGTCAGTAGGATATGGGATGATGAACTTTGCTACTAAAGCCTAGTAACTTATCGACAAACGGTTATATTTTGTGTTAAAAAACCTGTGTAATCATGATTATGATACCGTAATAATAGAGGAATCTCAATATAATTTTTTTTCACGTCACAGAAAATATCTTTGATTTAATGGATATCTCTGAATATCTTTGATTTACTGGATCAACACACAGCCTCTTTGACTCACCCTCAGCCGCATACAATTGTCTGGCTGTAGCTGGAACAGATTACTAAAAATTATCTCGACTTTGAAAGGGTTAATGATACCAGTACTAATACTCTGTCTTCCATCTCACTCTCAGCTGAATAAAATCGTCTGGCATTAGCTACAATAGAATAGCAGAGTTTTCCCGACTATGAGAAGAGCAATGGAGTCCGATTGTTGGAAATGGTTTGTTTACAGCTTTTCATTCTTCACTTTACAGTACAGCTGAGGACCTGGTGGCAAACACACATCTGAAGTTTGTTTCACAGTAAGAGTGGTACCTCGAAATATAAAGTATCTTCCTTAACCCATTCGCGCCCAGTATCCTCAGGATAGGACGGAACTGTGCATTTTTAAAAGTATATAAAGTAGGAAACCCCAGAGTAGGGACCTATGAGCTTCGCGACTGAGCCGATATGCGGAGGGCAGTACGATTAGTACCCTTCCAATACAATCTCTCACACAGGAACTCTGGGAGCTAATGGGTTAATGAGACTCGTGCAGTCGATAGGCATATAAATGAAGCCAGCTTCGCGCTCCAGTGCTTTGTGAAGTGGAGATGACATCTAAAGAGTACAAGAACCACGACCCAAGCGACCACGGTACGTGATACAAGCCTCCATTTTTCGTCTAGTAGAAAAGTAGAAAAAGAGGATGGTGGGTTTCATTAATGGGTATTAACTGCGAGAGGGTCAATAAGGCAGACTCGTCGTCTTTGCTTAATCCCAATCCATCCTTAGAAACGTCCCACAGTAATAGGTCCGTCACCATCCCCAGTTCTCTCGTTATATTCATTATCTTACCCCTCTTTTCCAGTTACATGGGCAGTAGGGGATCGAAAACCAGTAGCATACGATTCAGACTCACGAAATTCTTGGCTCTAACTTCCATGCCAAATGATCCACACAATACTGTCTGTGGGATGCAGCCATTCCACCTACTGCCAGGTTCAATAAAGGGTGGAAGTCTCTGTCAAGGTCATCTCTTTACATACTTCATTCTTCCATTCCGTCCTTTCTCAATTCTTTTGCTTCCCGAGCTTCTTTATCTCGCTTACCCAAACATTCACGTACAGTGCATAGCCCACTTCCTTTACTTTTTGCCTTCCCTGTCTTCTTATAACATGAACCTCACCCATATAATTGTATTACTTCGTTTTTGTAGTGAGAATTTACCACTTGTTATAGTGCTTGCACTTTCCGCAGTTTTGTTAAATTCACAAATATTTACTTTTTGATTTTTTTCTTTATAACAGCTGACATTATATGTGGGGTACATATACGTTCGTGTATAAAGATGACACATTTCAATTATCTTTGACACTCTTTCCATACACACATTTTATATTAGTGCCTCGGAGATGCAAGAATCTTGGCAGAAAACCTGTAAGTCACCTGGTCACACACAGACTTAAACAGGTCATTTAGTTTGGAAAATTAGTAAACTGGTGTGCTAAAAAAAAAAAAGATAACGATTCGTGGATTTTTATGTGTATATTGAGATGTGGGATGCATCTTCAAAGATAAGGTTAAACTTAAAGTCTTCACAGGTAGATCGAAACAATATTACAAGTCAAGAACAAGTGTTTCATGGCACCATTTTCTTCCCCACTGTTTTGAGAAACTTACCTCAGTGCCCACCACCATAGTAACTGACTTTCCTCTCGTTTATGATAAAGTGTTCCATATCAAAATATCAACAGTGTTTCGAGTAAAGACAAACTGTAATAATCAAGAACGTTTTGATAAGAATGTATAATTATTGTATTTCCGCCTACACATCCGATAAGAGGCAATGGCATTGGAAGGAATATATACAGTATAAACATTGCTGTCAGGACAGGAATATGTTCTTTCTACGCTGAGTGTTACATCGGAAGAATAATTATGTGCCTAACAACACCGTCCGCATTTAATACATGTTAAGACTATCTCTTCAGGGCCACTGTAAAAGTACTGGTATTAGCTAATTTTTCATGACACGTTGGTGGGTCCTGAGAAAGACTATTAAAGTATGTTTAAATGAAACAAAAACTGTCGCGGAAGATCCTACCTTGGATCGAACTCCCGTCTTTTCATACAACAGACCATGTCTCTAACCACTTGACGGCCATCCCTTGTGTAACTTCATTTTTTAATTAAAATTCTAACAATTAGGTGCTCTCAAATAGCTATCAGAAATCAGCTCTTGCCCATGAACGTTTGCCTGCGTTATTCTGTGTTCCATAATAAAGAGAATAGTCTTGCATACTCTTAAACGTTCGAAAGCCCGATGTTTGCGGATTAAATATTCTTATCCTTACAGCTGTATTTTAAGACAGTGTTCTCTGTCAAAAATTATGGATACGATATGTAACAGAATCATAGAACTTTCCCCTTTCTGAAAATCCTTTCTTTTTCCGAGGTTCATTTGCCAGAGAGAGAGAGAGAGGAAAGATTTCAGTGCTTCGACGCACAATCAAAGACACAACTATGTTCCCAAAGTTTGACGAACATATAGCGGAAAAATCGAACCATTTGAAACATGCACTGGTAGAAATAGGGTTTTCACTGTATTTCGCTAGGTGTAAATTTTCTTTGGACGGAACTGGGAAGGTTTTTTTGTGTCTTTGATTGTACAATACCACTTAGGCTACTCATATTTATTCTCGCACATGCTTGTAATGTTATGTGCAGCACTTCTACTGACTTTCACTGATTGCTAATGTACGTTAGCGCATCAACACTGTCAGGAAATGGAGAAGGATGGTATCATTTATCATCTGTGCAGGTGTGCCCCATTCTAATACCGCACGGGCAGATTCGAAATTTCTGTCATCTGTATGTCGTGATAAAAATCCATCTATACAGCTAAAACTAAAATGAAAACTGACATGCACATAAACTCAAAGTACAGGTGTCAGTCACATTTCTGTTTGTCTTCACCTCCTTGTCCCCTCACCTCTTGAGTCCAACAGTCTCCCTCACACACACACGCACACACACACACATTAACAACCACCTTATGGTATTCAATTTTTATATCAATTTTTACACACTTGTTAAAAATCAAAATGGACGGATTAACTTATTATACCCAGGCGACCACAGCGGCAACCACGGGGCTCAGGTCTACCTTTAGTAACTTTTCGAATCTTGCTTTTCCCTCGCATAAATAAATTAGTAAGAACTGGCCTGATTGACATGTCCAACTGCGTCAAAGGAAGCTAAAGGTTTAAAGTAAGACAAAAATGCATAAATCAGTAAATAAAAGATCTGGAACAACTTTGTACTAATAAATCAAAATAATGTGAAAAGTGTAATTCTGGCTTTCTCAAATTCTGTTAATTGAAAGGACGATCTGGAATTACACAGGTGAAATTTTAGACTGCCGTTCGGAAATATGGATATTACTTACCTCTCTCTCTCTTTCTCTCCCTCTCTCTTCCAAATTACGTATATTTTCCAGGCCATTGTTTACTTTCTTTCTGTTCTGCAGCCTCATTATTGTTTTTTTGATAGTCGTCGATACCATGAAAATCGATCCCAGTGGAAGACCTGCGCGATACCCGCCCCCATTATTGGCAGACAATACTGGCAACATAGTCGTTATGGACGGTGTTTACCAAGTTTGGGACAGGTCGGAAAATTGAGCTGTCGAACTACGAGATTGTGTCTTTCCCTTGCTTTCTTTCTCTCAGCCATTGTGTGCTGTCTCTTTACCCCATGAGCATTACTCCATTTTTAGAATATCGGTAATAATTAGGATGAATGGCCTCAGACAGCACAAGGATAATTCAGGCACACACTCAATTTCTGCCACGTCCCAGCCTTCCTCTACATTACAGTCCGTAGGATTCACTAAATCATCCAAGTCCCCAGTTCTGTCGAGTGAACAGGACGTGGGAACTAACGCTGTCGAGGAGTTTGTGCGGCCAGAGAATCGACCTAAAAGTGTTGCAGTCGTGAGGCGGACGTACAAAACCTCAGATAGATATACTGTAACTTTCCCCATCACGGGCAAATTTCTTGTAAACATTCGCCGTGCTCCAGCCACAAAGTCAATGGCAACGCAGTAAGAAAAAAAATAGTTGGTTCACTGTATTAATCCTCTTGACCTTAATAACACTGGCTGGCGACAACAGAAATGAAATATTTTTCTGCTGCAATAGGATTAAACTGCGAACTGTTCATTCACTAAGCACCTCAGCTACTGCAGTGACACAGTACAGGGCAACATCAGGGGAAGCTTACATCAATCCTCCATCAATTTGCTTCATACACAAGCCTCTGTAAATATCAACTGTACTAGAAGTCCTGTTAAAAATATTATTGTTGTTGTTAATAGTATCATTATTGTTATTATTAATATTATTATTATTAATATTATTATTATTATTATTATTATTATTATTATTATTATTATTATTTCTTACGAAGAAGTAAATTTCTCGTATTCGCTAAGTTTCAAAGCTACGGCCGTCACACTTGGCCATCTGAGTCCCCCAGCCGGCAGCTTCATATGACCTAGTATCATAAAATTCCCAGTACTGGTTTTTCAGTTACAGCCAAAAACCTAGAAAACTTGTCTATTTGCGGATTCTCAGAAAGTGCTACAGGTAAAGACTTCAAATTTTTGTGGAACATAGCCAAGGCTGGGGTGCAGATGTGAAAGACTATGGGTCCATTTGGGCCAATGGTCTCTGAGATCGTCCAGGAGTCAATGGAAAGTAGTTTGGGCTCCTCCATTTTTGCTCTGAGAGGATTTTGTTCCTTTCACCTTCGCCCAGGTTGGCCCTACTAGACCAGCTCTTTACTTCGAAGTGCTTACTATATGAAGGGCGTTGAAATCACCAGGTCCAGCGATAGCTACAACGTTGGAACACTGGCGAATAAACCCTGCATTTTAACTGAGGAAGAAATTGGATGACCTTGTCATGTGATGAATTATTGAAACTGCTATTGGGAATTTCCATTTTCTAATTATTATTATTATTATTATTATTACTACTACTACTTTATTATTATTATTATTATTATTATTATTATTATATATTATTTTTATTATTTCTATCATTCATTTAATTTTGTGAAATCTTATGCAGTCGTATGACTAAAGATAAAATAAAATCTGAATCATGACTTAACTTTAACAATGTACATTAATATAGCCCCAATGATCCCTAAAAATAGAATAAGTATGTTAGTATAATACAAACAAAGGTAAGAAGTAACGAATACACAAGGAGGTAATGAAAGTCAGCAGAAGAGGTAGATGCAGGCAGGAAAAGTGGAGGAAGATAGTGATAAGGAGATAACTTGCTGTACACTTTGGAGAAAAAAGGGAAAAGAGAAGCAGAAAAAAATACGAATGCAAAAAAACGTAAAACGAGATAACAAATAAAGAAGCAAAAATATTAAATATGACATCAAAATAAAAAGAAGTAAAAAGTAAAAGGAAACAAGATAACAAATGAAATGAAACCCAAACAATTCAGATGAGGAAACAAGATAAAAGTATATACAAGAAGCTAAAAGTGAGAGAAACTGAGACAACAGCGTAAGAGAATACTGGATAAAAGTTTGGGAGAAAGGAATACGAGTGGTCCATATACAAAGCTCCTCGTCCACAGTGCTGGCCAATTTCTCATGTGGTAACGGGGGGATTCAGTTAGCGTTACATTTATCAAAGTTGCAGTATTTAATCATATATCAGCCCCACTGCCACACCCTCGCCCACACCAGCAGACTGATCCTTCCCCGCACCACACAAGTGAGATTCTACTGGAGAACTATTTATAAACCACCCTGCATAAAAGGTAACAGAGGTGGTAAGAGATCAAGTGGGACAGCCGGTGTTTGTGGAGTGTGTACATTGCACTCCTCTCACCTTCTCTGCTCCCTCCTTCATCATTTTTACTCCCAGTTTGTAGTGTCAAGTGTTTGAGGAGGTGATATGCTCCCAGAAAGAAACTGAGTTCCTTCCTATGGTGGCCCTGGGAGAAGTCTGATTATTTGAATTTCGCTGAATCAGACATCCAGTCTTCAAGGAGACCCGTCAACATGTCAAATACCATCACACCAGTCCTAAATGGAAGAGGGCTACCGTGTATTCAGTACAGGCGGTAGGCAATAATAATGTTGAAGTGGTGAGATGTGAAGGGGTGTGGCATACAACAGTCGTTCAAGTCTTTGATCATAGTCAGATACATGAAGGTTATGTCCACCGTATGTGGCTTCGGGCAACAGGCCTCTCCAGCCATGTACAGTTGGGCAAGCAGAAAGTGCGAAAAAAGGAGTATATGGAGACATCTGGCAGCTCCCTGTAGTAAGCCAATGTATCTTTATGAATGAAACACTCAAAGCCTAGAGCCTGTGTCAGGTAGAACGTGACTGGATGAACTTTTGAGTGGTGGAGACGCAAATATTCTCATCTTACGATACGTAAATGAAGGTTAATAAGTAATAAGTGGTAGGAAACAATTTTTAAAGAATGCTACAGTAGGTCTATTTAATGAACGAACGTGAAGTATAACAGTGTAATGGGCGTTAGCAGTCTGTAAAACGTAGCTGACAGCAGAGTACTGAAGAGCTGCACGTCAACTGGTAGTTTCGTTTATTCATGATCTTTGAAACTGCAAAAATGAAGCCTAGTGAATCAGACTAATACATGTTGACCTATAACGAGGAGAACAGGCAATGCTTTCTTTAACGAATCTATTATTGATATTCTATTTCATCAATTTCTAGGGTTATTACGCTCTATGACACAAGATGTCTATTACAATGCGTAGGCTGTGAATTAATACTAAATTTAATGTTTCTCTATTGTCTTTTATATTTCTTCTCAATATAGGAAATAGAAGACTGCGCTAGGCCAGAAAGACCTTGTAGCGCAAGGGAGAAGGAGACAGAGAAGGGGGCCAGCAAGCACGAGGGAAAAAGAAGGAAAGGAGGGACAGCCGAAGAGGTAAAATGGATTGACTCAGGACCGAAGGGGCGCCAGAACCCTTTAACTATCGCACACGTTTCTGAAGGCAATACCCTCCAACGGGGTTCATCTTAGTATAAATGGATTGCATTGGAAACGCAAAAATATAGTCAGATAATTAGTTATATTCACATATTAAGAAATGATTACCTGAAAATTCTTCCCAGCAACTCTGCTTAATTACTTTCACGTCCATGAGGTGCATACAACATTGTTTTGTAACATCAAACAGGGACTAGATGACCATATATCCAGTTTTAATTTTCAACACCTAACCAACACCGATCCCTCCTCCACAGTGTTTGGAGGAGAAGGTGGGAATGAGAGAGCGATGAAGACAGTGAAATGAAGAGGTTACGAAATGGGTAACTTGCGTTAATTAACACTGGCAGCCGTGGGGTTGTTTCTTCATTTGAAAACGTAATTATATTGTTTGACGCTAGTCATTCCCCGAATTGAGGTTGCTAAGCCCCGTCCACACTATCGGGCAGTGACTGGCGGACTGTGCTCTCATCAGGCACTGTTTGTCGGGCTTCACTATGATGTTGTCCACACTGCTGAGTAGGTTAGCTGGTCAAGCAGTAAAGTCCGCCAGTTATCAGTAAGTGGTCGGCAGCGCTTGAGTGCGGTATCACCATGAGCAACATAGTTGGAAAGAAAAAGCAATAGCTAGGTATGGCATATTAATTGTTGCAATTGTAAAATATTAAATAAAGGTGAGCGTGCAAAAAAACATTCTGGTTAAAGAGCCACCCTTTCGAGGATGGCAGGGTCGTCGGCCCATGTCCGGTGTCAAACCACCGGCAAGTGACTGGTGATTTCGCTTAACTAAGGGCACTCGCAGTTCGCTGGTTTGCCTTCAAAGTTGCCACAAAGTTTTCGTTGACGGGCTTATCCCGGGCACTGCCCGATAGCGTAGACAGGGTTTTAAGATCATATGCTTGCTGTGATTCGTTGCATAGTTTATTTGTGTATAACATACAGGCATTCACTATCGATTGCCAGGATGTTTACCGTGTGCGATATAGCTGCAAGATGAGCACAGCGCTGATTCCAACACATATCTTACAACGATTTTACCTACTTTTATCTTTTCCAAGAAAATTCATAGCAGTCGTTCAGTAGGACGTTTTTTATGTGGTGAAAATGAATACAGGGACTGGATGGTAATCAGTTGAGGGTTTGTTTTTGCCTAATATATTTGCCACTAATGTTGATAATTTTTCAACTCTATTTTATCTAATCATCGGTAGGGATATAAAAAAGAATCTGAATAATTTACAGTAAGTTTATTTCCTCTGACAAAATATTCATTCCTCATAACATTATAAAACAATGTTCTCTTCAGAATAACAAGTGTGATCTATATACGACAAACTAAATAATACTTCTGTTTTACTTAGCTCTTCAACTGTCCCTCCTTTCCTTCTTTTTCCCACTTGCTTGCTGCCCCTCCTCTCTGTCTCCTTCTCCCTTGGCTGCAAGGTCTTTCTGGCCTAGCGCAGTCTTCTTTTTCCTATTTCAATATATTATATTGAGAAATATAAAAGGTAATAAGGAAACAATAAATTTAGTGTTAATTTACTGCCTACTCATTTTAATATACATCATGTGTCATAGAGCGTAATAACCCTAGAAATTGATGAAATATGATATCAATAATAGATTCGTTAAAGAAAGCATTCCCTGTTCTCCTCGTTATAGATCAACATCTATTAGTCTGATTCACTAGGCTTCGTTTCAGCAGCTTCAAACATCATGAATAAACGTAACTACCAGCTGACGTGCAGCTCTTCAGTACTCTGTTGTCAGTTACGTTTTACAGATTGCTAACGCCCATTACTCTGTTGTACTCCACGTTCGTTCATTAAATAGGCCTACTGTAGTATTCTCTAAACATTGTTTCCTACCACTTTTTAGTCATTAATCTTCACTTACGTATAATAAGATGAGAATATTTGCGTCACCATCACTCAAAAGTTCAGCCAATCACGTTCAACCTGACATAGGCTCTAGGCTTTGAGTGTTTCATTCATAAAGATACATTGGCTTACTACAGGAAGCTGCCAGGAAACTGCCAATATTTTTTTTTTTTTTTGGCACTTTCTACTTGCCCAGCTGTACCTTGCGACAAAAGAAAAATATTTATCATGGATCATAATTAGTTTCGTGGACAAACATGTTATCAGAGTTGTAGATCATGTCCTTTTTTTTTTTCTTTTTTTTCTGGCATCACGGATATGACCGGACGACTCCGCGCCAGGTGGTACAAATGTTCCTCAGCTCCCTCACTTTTCCTCGGGAGGATAAAGGTAAATTTCAGAAAAGCAACTTCAGCCATCAGCACACACGCACACACACACACACTTACACACACACACACACACACACACTTGTATATACAGTATGTAGTGGTATCAGTGCCTGACTTATGTATAGAAGTCAGGCACTGATACCACTACACCAGGGTTTCTATCTTCTAGAAGTCTGGGGATCGATTCCCGGTCAGGAGCGTAAGAAGCATTTGTAGACGCGCGTGTAATGTCTGTCTCTCCAACATATAACGACGCTCGTGTTGTGTCTGGGATAGATTATAACTGCTGTCACCTGCCGAGCTGCGTGGGGCTGAGCAATAATCCTAATGTGTTGTAACTGAAATATGTCCACCCATAATGGATTTGCCTGGTTCATCAAAAAATTCAGATGGCTCAGATTTTTTCACGCCGTGGTGTGGTGGTATCAGTGCCTGACTTCTGTCTAGAAGTCTCGGGTTCTATTCCCGGTAAGGAGAGTAAAAAACATGCATTCATATATGCTCCATTTACTCAACGTACCCGTTTATAATTTCATGCCGTAGCTATTAGTTTACTTGATTACTTTTATATGAATCAATGTTCATGTAACTAAAATTCACGTGCATATGTTTAATGACACTATTTATATGTGATGATGTCCATTAAGCATGACTTTGTCTTTGATTAATTCGTAATATTGTGTGTGTGTGTGTGTGTGTGTGTGTGTGTGTGTGTGTGTGTGTGTGTGTGTGTAAAATGTGCTATTCAAATAATTTTCTAGACTCAAAAATTGCCTCCACCTTTAAACCATGATAAACTATAAGCAACAGCATGAAACCCCTCGATGATAAGGCCGTCCGTGACGAACACTGACGCGGGTGACCTTCACTTGCATCTCTCTGGTAACCATGACTTGCACTGTACCATGCACCCCCTGAGCCGAGCACGGTTGGTCCGAACATTAAGTCTGCCTTGCTTTCGTTACCCCTCGTAGAAAAATAATTCCAAAGGCACGTCTCCCCCTACTCTTGAGTAAATTAGCACTTAAACAAGCAGACACTTCATTGATAGCAGCCTATGAGAGCAGATAATCATTGCTTATATTTAAAAAGAGTGTCTGTAGAATCTCCTTGTAGAGATAATGCTGGCGTGCCCATAAGTCTTAACAAACATTATCGTGTCTGACTCCCAAATATAGATAAATTTTTTTAAAGTATCAAATCTAAATCCTCATGCTTGTCCAGACCTAAAGTATTTCCTTATCACCTAATACATAACGCTAACACGTTAAAACACAATCAGTGATAATCTCGATTTCTCCCTATTCTTTTTTCCTAGACCTCAACAATTCTACAATGGCAAAACTGATCATTTTTTTTCTTTTTCCGCACACAGAGGTTGTATTCTTCACTGGGTCGGCAGCACGGTAGATATTGCCCGAAATAGATCAGGGATAACAGTTCGGTAATAGGTTTTACAGTTTCGATTTGATATTGACCAAACATGGTACAGGGATAAAGGATAAGCAAAGAGTGTTGTTTTGAGTTCCGATGTCAATCGGGCAAAATTTAAGGTCTCAGAATGGTGTCAGATTTTCGGCCCGTTAACTCAAAAAGTTGTATTCAGTATGGATTAAACTTGGTGGAAGCATATAGAGTATCCATAAATTATTCAGTGCTGAGAACAACAGAGCAAAGGCCAATGTCAAAGCGAAAAGTCAACTTAAAACATTTTATATCCAATCTGAACCAAACTTAGAGGAGGTGTTCATAGTCAGGCAGGGATGACGTATTTTAAGTTTGAGAATAAGCGATCAACAGTCAAGGTTCCAAACCTACGTCAAAATTTCGGTCACAGACGGAATGCAAGGCGTGGATGTTGCTCCTTCTTGTTATTTTTCTCCAGAGAATTTTATCCAGCGAGGACTTTCAACCGGAGGGTTAGTTAGAGCCTACGAGTACATAATTCTCTTCACTACTGCAACGCTCCTGAGTTGAGAAACTTACAAAAACCTTCTGAACTTTTTTACACAGATGCTTTAAACACTCTAACAAATAAAAAAAATTTCTTTCAGAGATTAAAGACACAGGAATGGCAGGGCACCAAAAAAAAAAAAACGCCAAAACACGGCCGTGCAGGAAAATTGACACACAAGCCAATCCTTCAGTTATTTTAATTTTTCTCGAGCACGTGCATTTATGGTGCAGCATCAGTGCAACAGAAAAGTTTCATTGTAATATCGTGTATTTATTAACCAAACATTGGCTACTGTACACAGAAATATGTCATAAAAATGCAGGGATGGTGTTACACGTCTTTTTTCCTGTCTCGACCTTGTACCGGCATTTTATTAGCGCAGTGATAATTATATCTTTGTCAGTGTTTTTTTTTTTTACTTTACTACCAACATAATTATACAACAAAACCTCGTACTCACAGCCCAGCCTAGCAAGATTTCATTCCCTCTGGTCGCTGTATCAAGTGTGTGTGAAGTGTCATCGAGTCTGGTAACTGATGGTCGACCTTTACTTAGATTGTATTCTGTCACTAAGGCTGGTGGGAGGGGTAGCAGTGGCTGGACTGTGGATGGATGCGGGCAGGGCAGGGCTGGGCTGGGATAGAGGAGGCGGGCCGAGTGGCACCCAGGAACAGATACACAGAGTGGTTGGCACGGTCGCTACACACACGTCCGCTCACACTGTTACTGAGGTATGTTGTGTTGCTTGTTGTAAGTGTTGATGCCGTTGTTGACTTATACAGACATAACCAGATGAAACGTTTTAGAAAATGTGGCCATATTTCAGCCATTTGTTAAGGTAATATTCAACTCAACAGTTCCCTTAATATTTTGCTGCTTATTGTCCGCAGTTCAGTGGCAGAATATGACAACTACGGTCCTACATCGTTTCCATAGCATTACCCACCTACTACCACCATTTTTGATCGTATATCTTTTGATACAACTCAACATTCTGTGAGGAAACCTGGCAATTTCAAGTCGAACAGGTTAGTCTACAGTATATGTGAAATAGACGAAGTAATATTCTCCAGAGTTACTGATAAACTGCATATAGACGAAATCGCAGAAGAGGATGCAAATATAAATGCATAATAGGCTATACTAATACAGTGGAATCACGTCCCAGTAGGTTTGGGTTGGTTCTTACAAGATTGATACATTCATATTACTGGAGGCGGTTGTTAAGTAAATGGTAGTAATAGTTTATGAGGGCATGCTGTTTGTGTGGTTATCTGTTATTTTTTAAAGGTAACCGGTTTCATTTTCATTAATCTTATGCGTATTAAGTCCATGGAAGAGTATATCTGTGGGATCACAGAGAGGCATGATACTGATTAGGAAAGTGAGCGCAGAAATTTAAAAAATAAATCGCTGCAAGACGGTATTGTGATCCCATTCAAATGTATGGAAGTGAGGTGTTAACTTTTAGTGGAAAGACACAAAGCAAGAGTGAGAGGAGTAGAAATGAGTAGCTTGAAAGGATCATATAGAGCAACACAGAAAGACGGAAAGAAAAAAAAAAAAAGGCAGCAAGCTAAGAAGCTTTGTGATGTTTATGCGGATGTGCTGGATAGAATTAGTTGTATTCTGAGATGATTCGGTCATGCAGAGAAAATGGAGAAAGATATATTAACTAGGAGAGAATGTGATTAAGGTAGAAAGATAGAGGGCGGAGTGAGACAGAGATAAAGATGGAGGGATGGAGTGAAGAGATGTATGAGCGAGTGTGTGGGAGGTGGAGGGAGGGCAACCTGGTGCCAGAGGAAGAGATTACATGGGGGTGATTTGTTTGTGGCCACTCGTTCCCGGATTAAGGCATCTGTAGTTTTCTAGAGCTTTTATTAGTAGAGACGTTGTAGTAATTTTTATATAAGTTCAGTATTTTGCTATTATGATGACTCTGGCTACGAGACGTCCTCAGTTACCCCAGTGACCTTGAGGTGTTGGGGTGCCACTCATTGTTTACAAGCAGCTCATTCAGGCCTTGCAGTTACATATAGTACAGATCTAAGTATGTAAATCTCAGAGCTCGGCCAGTTATTCTGACTGGTGTAGATATATAGCCTAATGACTAAAAGTATTGTCATTAACTTATGCATTGGTACTCCTTGATTTAACGGTAGTAAATATATGGCTGTCCTTTGGCAAATGCTCACACACATTCATGCGTATGCATTGTTGTCCCCTATACTCCAGCTTGGTCTTGAATTGTCATCTTTTTATCTTGATGCTCAGCTGTAGCAAGAAACCGACGCTAGAAGGCCATGCAACCCATGCAAGTTCTATAGTAAGGGTGTAGAACATCATTATGGTCATATTCTGGCACACATCTATGGAAATTACCCTGCAAGATGACAAAAATGTCCAAGTTAAGATGCACGAACTGCAGCACACTCACAGTGTCCGATATCACGTGAGGTCTTATCTTATCTGTAGATACGGAGGATGATTTTCTCAATAAGGTGCTCCACCTCACCGTGTCCGTCATAAATATTACGACCACTACAACGCAGAAGGCACGATACAGCCCTGGTAGTCCAGTTGTTAGCCTCTTCACTACGATGGATAATAATATATAAAGCCCCTTTTCCATAACCATCTTTACATCAACCAGCTCTTTCCTAAAAACACTTATCAACACACACATACACACACACACACACGTCATCAGTACCAGTCGTGCACCGAACCCACTCCGCCTTGTAAATGGTACTTGTGGATTGTTTTTAACCTGTCACTCTATGGCCAGACGCCTTAATCCAGTAAGTAGTGGCCACAAGCAAACCGCCTCACTGTCGCCCTGACCCCGCCATTTCGCTGCCCTCCCCCAAGCTCACACACCCCTCTCACATATACCTCTCCACTCCAACCCTCCATCTCACACTCAGCCTCCCGTTCCCCCTCCCCACCTTCACCTCACTCACAAACACTCTCCTCGTTAGTCTTTCGCTCTCTATCCTCTCGACATAGCCAAACCACCTCAGTGTATTATTCTCCTAATGCGTTGTATCACATCCACATCCATACCACAACGATCCTTCACTTCCTTATTTGTCAGTCGCTCTCTTCGTGTAAGTCCACATGGCCCTCGCAAATAACTTATTTCCACTGCTCTCACTCTTGACTTGTGTCCACCCAACAAGGTCCAAGCTTCGCTTCCATACATCAGAGTTTTTATGACAGTACTATAATGCAGCGACTTTTTTACTTCCATTCACACTTTCCGATCACTGCTTTCAAAGAACCAGAATCCTTTCTTCCCTGTAGTACCCTTTCAAGCACTTCATCCTCCAAACTTTCATCCTTACTCATCACACTACTGAAGTACTTAAGTGCACTTACACTGTCCATTTCCTCACTATTCACCCTCAATGTGAATTCAGTGGCTTCATTTCTCTCGAAGACCATAACTTTACTCTCCCCTACACTCACCCTTCGATTCCGTTTCTTAAAACTCCCTCAAACTCATTAAGCATTGTAGTTCCCCTTCGTCTTCCCTTAACAATA